>JASSUY010003789.1:0-24629 GCA_032466535.1 Forpus xanthops | reverse complement strand
ATTTACCTTTTTCCAGTCATGGGGAACTTCACCTAACTGCCATGATTTTTCAGATATGATGGACAGTGGCTTAGCAACTTCATTTGACAGCTCCTTCAGGACCCGCGAATGGATTTCATCAGGTCCCATGGACTTGTGTATGTTCAGGTTTCTAAGATGGTCTCAAACCAGATCCTCTCCTACCGTGGGCCCAGGGTCTTCATTTTAACTGTCCCTGCATCTGCCTTCTAAGACTTGGGTGGTATGGTCAGAACATTTTTTAGTGAAGACTGAGACAAAGAAGTCATTAAGAACCTCAGCTTATAGTAGTATAATTCCTTACAAGTTATTTAAATTTCCAGCCCCATTTTCCTCCCAGTTCACACTTGATCCAAAGGGGAGCAATATTCCTGATATCACTACTCTCATTTAGTGTGTGCAATAGTGTCTCAAATGTATTCTCTCTTCCTCAGAAACATTAATTTCCTCACTGAAAACCCTTTGGAAATATTGGTATTTTTCCCTATCAATGCAGTGCAAGTCTTCCACCTTATAATCTGCTTTCCACCTCTCACACTTGCTCCTGGGTGTAAGGCATATCAAGCAAAATAATTCCCCCAAAGACTTCTTGCTGGACTCAGCTGCACTTGGAACGCTTGGACCTATGTCTCTACATTAAAGCTAATGACTCACAGGAATCTCATTTTTTGGAAGGGTATCCTTGGTAATATGCTAGCCTACCTTAAAGATGTCTGTGTGGAGTCATCAACATGTGACTAGGAACAGTAGGAAGAAAGAAACATGAGCCTTTTCAAGTTCCTTTCCAAATGAAACTGACCCCACTGACAGCCCCAGATCGGAATTCAAGGCTTTGATGTGCAAGTCTTCTAAATCTGTACTTCATTGTGCGTTGCTCCCTTAGGTGCTTCTGCCTTCTCTGTATAAAACCCTGTTCATTTGGCCATTTGTAATTTACTTCTAAGACTCTAGTTCCTAATATGTGGTTCTGAATTTTGTAAGTAACAATGAAGTTGAAAAATTTTTGATGTGAATGAAAAAGCCATCCTGAAGTTAAAGGCAGGCTCTTCTCTGTAGTGTTAATTCCATTCAGTTTACCACAACTTCCCATCTAACGTGAGAAATCTATATGGTTGGCAAATAGCCCAAACACCTCTGCATTACATCTCTCTTCTTTCATGTTTACCAGACTGGATCATGGTTTTGTTTGCACAATGACAGACTGACCTGCCTAATTCTTAAGGTTTCCTCCTTAACCAGGAGTAGGAACTAACAAACAGGTGCATGCAATTGGAGGAGAATTCTAGTGTGTTCATCTGTTTCAAAGAAAACTGTAAAATCCCCTTATTACACAGAAAAGAAAGAACCTGTCCCATTGTGGTTTCCTTCTTGCCTTTTGACACTTACAAGTATTCCTGTGGTGAAGCAGACATTTTTTCTGGCACATCTTGGGTTTTCCCTGAGAATTCAGCTTCGACTTGTTCCTTATGTGCTTGTCTCAGGAGCTCAGCCATTGATACTTCTGCCTCACTCCTGGAAGTGCTGTCTTGAAAAGCAGAATAACTGACAGATCCATCTTCCTCAGAGACAATAGGATGGTATTCAGTTGTCTCACTGTCTTTAGATATTCTGTGGTGTTCTTCTCGCTTATGTCTCGAACTGTATACTTCTTCTGGCAGTGCAGAAAACCCTTTAAGAAAAAGGGAGATGACAAATGTCATTACAAGTCTTACTAGAAAGCAGGAAGTCCTTCATGTTCTCCATGAGCATTTTAAACCCCTGGATAGAACACACTGCCTGAAATTTTTAAACATCTGGAGTGGGAATCTCTGTAAGTAGCTGAAAGAACATTGGATTACCACTGCTATTGCCAAATAATGAATCTTTCCAGTACCAGGCAAAAGGCAAATTACCCAGAAATTTACCTAGAGTCAGTAATCTTGAAACCCTCAAAGTATGCAAGAAGATTCATAACATGTTTTTTTCCCAGCACAGTAGGATAGGCTTTAGTTACACATATCCCAATCCCACACCCTCTACCCCTTTATTGTTCTGCTTATGGAGAAAAAATAACTACTCAGGTATGGACAAAGATGTTCACATAGAACTAAGTGCAAAACCTCACTCATTTACTTGCTTCAAAGCATATAAACACCCACCCCAACCACTAATCTCAAAGCAAGGGCTCTCATTCTGAAAAAAATGTACAATAACATCTGCATTTCTGTTCCATGGGTCACAAGCTTGGGGTTTTCTTTTTCCTTACTAGGCACATTCACAAGGAACCTACTGAACTCTGAAAAAGAGCTTGTGGGAAAAGATTGTACTGAATTTGAACTGGAAACAGGTACACATTCTAAAAGTAATTGGTTGTGATATTAGAATGCTAATTATAGCAAGTAACTTTCTATTCATGAATTCTCTTCAAGATGGGACATTCACAGCTGACTTAATACTTTTCTAAGATAGTCCTTCAATATTAAGGATGTAAAAAGATCACCTCCAGAAAAGAGAATTTTATTTCATGCAACCTGGAGGTGTTTCCTTTGTTTGCAACCATTGCTCAAATCTACTGGACTCAGAAACTGAAGAAATCCATCAGCATCATATCAAAATTACAATACCCTGGATACTTGAATTCAAAGGTATCGCCAAAGTTTTCTGTTTTCAAATTACAGTCCAGTCCTAATGCAATCATCAGAACTTTCATTAAAGTATTCATATAAGAAAAAAATCAACAAACCAGGCATTGGGATTTGCTGCAATTTCTGGCAAAATTCCTTTATATGCTTTGAAAGCGCTGTCTGATGGGGAAATGTTATACCCTATGAAATAGCAACTAATGTGACATCATGGCTCGTTCATCCATATTATCTGCGCTAGCAAAATGGGATCCTATTGTTCAGTTGTAAGAGCTAATAGATTCTCCTAGTCAAATATTTCAGAACAGAAGGTGAGAACACTCAGGTGAGATGATGCAGGCAGCCTGGATAGGGAGACCTTTACCTTCGCTGTGGTCCAATCCTATTGTTTGCTCCATTTCCACGTATGTGCAAGTGCCATGGACCTGCCTTGAGTCAATGCCGCTGGTCTCCATGAGGTGAACAATATCCATGCGGTTGATTTTTGTAAGACATTGAGTAAGATTCGTATCTGTGGCATTAGAATGACACCATGTAGCCAAGTTAAGAATTTCACAAGCTTTCTCCCTTCTGTTTTCCACAGGGAGGACATATATAGGATACAGAGCAACATAATGCCGCACATAAAATACAGATGCATTTAGAAGCATTACAACATAAAATCTAAAATTAATCAAAGAGCTGCCTATGAAAATTACCACTCAGTTTGTCGCTTCCTGTAATCAATTTGTTTAGCTTCCCTGAACATTTTCCAGTTAAGGAAAAAGAGGCCTCTGTTTTTCCATTCTTTGTTATAGGACGTTCTGCCTTGCCCTTAAATAAAGAAGATTGATTTATTTCTCTGAGAATCCTATGTTATGCTGTGTTATGCAGACAAGCTCAAAAAAATATCTTAAGTACAACCTATGGTCATTCTTTCTATAGCCTACATTTTACCCAAATTCTCTTTTTGTGATTGTAATGAGCATCTGTCACCTCAACTGGCAAATAGAAGACAGTTGTATGGACTGTAAGAGGAAACAAACCTGTCGCATGCTTCCCATCCCTTTCAAGCCAGTATTTCAGGAGTGCATGGCTCTGGTCTTGAAGTGAATTTGGATTTTCAATTCGGATCTGGTGAATTTGCTCTTCTGTGAAATCTAGTTCTCTCGCTAGCTCTGAAAAAGAAATCCACCTCTGTAAAGATGCCTTTTTCTTTCTCCCTTCCTTCAATGTATTTTACAGCCATCATCAGCAAAGTAAATGACAGACTTCTCTGAACCAGACAGTCTTTGCTTCTGTGAACCTTGTTTTATATTTAGAGGCATGGTACAACAGTAAGTTCATGATAAAGATGGAAATGCTTACATCTAGAAATCTATGTGAGCTTTAATTTTTTCTGCCTATCGTTCCTAGTTCTGAGAGGCACACACTATAATTGACCACATTAAGTCGTGATGAGCAGTTGAATAACACAGTTGCAAAAATAGCACACAAGCAGATAATATTTTGAGCTACAGAGCACCCTGCTCAGCAGATTCTACCCTCTGCAATGTTGAATATTTTAGAATGCATCATCAAAATCTAGGCAGAGGTTTCACTTTACATAATGGCATTTTGTAGTAGGGCTGGATTAAAGCATAGTACTACTACTCCCCTGGACTCCTTTCATTAAAAGAAATGTCTACAACAGTTGAAAAAAGGAAACTGAAAATATGAAACTGAGGATAACCAATGTCTTTCTGAGGTAGCACAGCTTCAAACTGCAGTACAGAAAAGAGAAATGTTTTAAGTCTGTAGCATCTTTACTGTATCCAAAACCAGGAGCAGCTTCCTGCCACCACGTGCTGAAGTCATCGGTTGAATCAAAATCATGGGGAATTTGTGAGAAACCTATTGTTAGTCTCTGGATTTCTGCTGCTTTCAGAAAGAAGGATTCCTATTTCATTCCACTGTCATTATCACTACAGGGGTACAGATTTCATTTTGGAAGGTATCACATTTTAAAAGGGAGGAAGGAATCCTAACCTCGAAGCATGGACAACCTCATCTTCCAGGCTGACTAATAAACAAGTGTAACTGTAAATTTCAACAAAGATACAACAACTACACTTGAGAGTCAAATCCTTGGGAGTCACATACATTTGAACAAAAAATAGATGCCACTTTATCCCAAAAATTAACATTTGATGCAGTCATCTTCACTATAATTCATCTTCACTACAATCTAAGATGGGAAAATTTATGCAGTGCCCTCTCTAAAATGCTACAAACCCCATTATTGTCTACTTTGAAGAATGTCCCTTAATTCTAGTTTTGTTTTCAGAACTGTCTATTAATTTCTATAACATTTTCAGCATATTGCTATTCTGCTACATTGCACAGGTCCAAGTCCTACTGAATTCAAGAAATTCCATGCTGGGATGAGTGAAAGATGCTCCCAATCTTCTCTATGGACTGAAATACAGAATAGGGCAGGAGGAGGTGAGTGACATATGCAAAAGTATTGGTGATGCTGTGTGTATACTTATATATACTGATACATGCTTGTAAAAACAGTATAGAGCACAATCTTCATTATCAAGGAGAAAGATAATGTACTTTTCACTGACACACAACTCATCTTTAACTTCTACAGCCTTGCTTCTTTTCAGGAGCATGATACCACTCTAGGGATAGATACAAAACACTGTCCACCCAGTTTAATGGTTTTTGAAACAATGTTTTCTTGGATTGCACCATTTGATAGAGTGTTCAGATTTCTGCCTGACTCCTTTTCTTTGTAAACAATTTTGAGCTAGTTTTCAGTGACAGACACCTGCATTTCACTCTGTGCTACTTTCACTAATACCCAGTCCTGTTAACTGGTTCAGACTTATTTGATTCACAATGTTAAAGCGATTGTGCAAATAAGACCTTTTTTATCCCTTTTTCCTCAGGACAGTTCTGTAGAAAAGAAGTTTGTGTAATTTATGCCTATAGTGGCCTTCCACTGCAGGAGTCTCAGAACACAGATGATGTTTATTCCTGTATTCATTTATCTTCTAGCCAGAGATGTTGCATTTCACAGCTCTCTCGCTCTTCTCCATGGTGATGCAGCAAGAGCAGAGGCCTTGTTTCCACATCCAAGTTCTTACCTAAAAGGCTATAGGAATCTTAGCACCCAGAAGACAGTAAGCTACTGAAACATCTCTATCAAATATCTTTAGATAATCAGGAAATCATCTGAAAGAAACATGAGAACAGTGAGGAACACTTCACTCCTTTTCTGGACAACATGCATTTTACCTGTCCAGCTGAATCCAAGATGATCAGCAATGTGGGCCAGTCTTTCCTCCATCCTTTCCTGATCATCCTGTTGATCTAAAGGTTAAAGAGAACCAGAAGTTGTCTTTTACATGTTAAAAACAATTTCCATAGGTGATAGAGTCCAAGAAGGGAAAGTGACATTTTTTTTCTAACTGCTGCTTTGCTAACTGCTAAATGGGGAGAGGCTGTTAAAACTGGTAACTAAAGTGGGGGCTGTAAATCCCCAGGTTTACAAAAAAAAAAAAGCAAAACCAACAAAACCAAAACAAGAAAAGCTTGATCTTTCAAAAAGCACAGGACCATCCACATTTTGTATTTGAAAATCAGGCTTTTGTGTGAAAGTTTAAACAAGGACTGAAGTGCCTGGTATGCCTATTTTGGCTACGTATTTTATTCTAAAACTTCACTCTAACAGCACATTGAGGACTTTAAGTCAAGAGCTGTGATTTTCCATGCCTCCTTAGTAAATACCAAGGTTGACAAATTAATCTGGACTGGTGCTTCTATTCTGTTCTTTCCATCGTAGAGGAAGCTTTGTTCAAAGAGCCCATACGGCACTTAATATTATGGTTTGTATTTGAGATATTGTTAATTTAAGTGCCAGCGATGTTTTCAACAAGGTCTTGATACACAGCAGTTACAATGAAGGCAAGGAAAAATAGGATGTTCATTCACCTGTCTTCATTGCTTTCAGACCATTCCTCCCATCCCTGAAGCTACTTAGAGAATGGCAGAATTTGAGTTTTGATTTTCCCTGAATGCAACCTGGATGGCAATATCTCAGATGCAGAAAATTGCTTTGCATTAAAGACATATGCATATTTCATTTTAGCTGCTGGATTTCCATCTTGGCTACTCAGTAGCAGTATGCAAGCAGCAAGAGAAAAAGCAAATGCCAGAAAACTCGTACTGAAGTAATTAGTGACACAGATTTTTCTTGAGATATGGATCATCAAAAGAATGACCAGGAAAAAGTTAATTGTGTACCTTTCTCTACCTTTGTGTAAGAACTCAAAAGAAAATAAATTTTCCTGTCTTTGTTTCAGTCAATGCCCAATTGTTTTACTATTAGTAAAATTAAAGAGTTAAGAACAGGGCCAGGGAAAGTCAAAAGCCAAAATGTGCATGACCTGAGCTTTACAAAAGCAAGACATATATTGAGAAGCATTTTTGATTATTATGATAACACTTCCCACAAGCATTCATGGTTTTCAATCTTGAGATTTGTTTCACAGACAAGAAAAACACAGACACAACACAAAAAAAAACCCAAATGCAGCTCACTGGGAAAACAAAACGAACAACACGACTAACCACCAAAAGCTTAAAAGAAAATGCTACAGACATCACACATGTACACACACGTACGGACGCACGCCCACACACACACCAAAGAAAACAAAAAACAGAAAGTTTAATTCATGACATGCGTCGCACAGGGAATCCCAGTCGTCAGCAAATACCTTCAGCATGGTCATGGACATTTTCATCAGGGATACGTTCAATCTGAGTCTCTACAGACTCATCCCAAATGGGTCTGGTGTCAAAGATGTCTTCTGGAACTGACTGCTGGGTCTCACCGGATGGCACATTTTCAATAACTGAAACTTCTAGGGCACTACTGCTTTCATCATCTGAAACTAATTCTTGTTCTCTCTCTGACTGTGTGAGTCTTTCCACTAACTTAGAAGCTTCATCACTAATTTCTTCAAAGAATTCTATGGAGTTTTTGTAAAGGTCAAAAAAATGTTCCTTACTTTCTTTTGTGGGACTAAAAGCACTGTGGGAGGCTGAAGTGCTTCTGCTTTTAACTGGCAACCGTGACAAAAATACTTTGGGTCTTGCTGTTGTTGCCTCATCTGAGTCTAGCTCAAGGTTGATCTCTCTCTCCCTCTCTCTGGTCTCTGCTTCTGCCTCAGCATAACTCCTAGCCTTTATTGAACGCTTAGTCTTTGGGTCCATGGGAATGCTCCCATCAGATTCAGATTTACTGCGGTTATCTTGTTTTATGGGTGGTTTGCCAGTCACATCCAGAGCTTTGGGTGACTCCAGCTTGTGGACAGATGCATCTGTGTACATATGCTGCTGTTCAGTTTTTTGGAAAGCTGCTTTGACTGGGATTTGAGACTTTGGTTTCACTAGGTCATCTTTTTCTTCACACTGCAAACCATCTAGGAAGTTGTCTGTGGGAAAGCTCTCATTTTCCAACTGTTGCAACGCAGCAGCAGTTGTTCTTACAGGAATTTTGGATTTGCTTTCACAAGAAGGCACTCTCTCCATTAGAGCAGTAGGGATTTCAATTACAGATCTCTGTTCCTCTGGTGAAGAGTCTGTGGACTCATCGCCCTGTCCAGAACTAACTAATCTAGTGACTTTGGAAAAATCTAATTCATTTTCTATGGGCTGCTCAGGAGAGGCAGGGGAAGGCACCTGACTGCTCTCAACCACATCTGTCTCTGTCCTGGAGAAAGGCTCAGCTTCAGAGGCAGGGGGTTCTTTCTTTGGTGATTTTGAAGAAGCAGAAATACCCATTTTAATTGGAATTCTGGATTTCAGATCTGCTTTTGCGGTGCCTGTGCCAACACCTTCATCCATCATCTCTTCTGATATGTCGCTACACTCAGATACAGGGGGTGAATGTTTCAAGGTATCCTTTTCTTGTATATCTAAGCCCTCCAATTCTAAAGGTGAAAATGGATCCGGTGAGCTCTTCATCTTGTAAGATTCTACCTCTTCTGCTTCTTTCACTTCTTCAGATAAAGGAACTTCTTCCTGAGGCTGCTGCCCCATTTGGAAGAAGTGTAAGTTTTCATCTGGATAGTTCCTTTTGGTCATGTCAATGGCTCCACTTCTAGTCATTTCAAACAACTTTCCTTCCTGAAAAAGAAACGGATTCTGTTCACTAAGCGGTGTCCCTTCTTCGGTGGGCGTTCTAGCTGGTGTGGTGTCAGGTGTTGTGCCTTGTGATTGCCTGTCTACCATCAACCCAAATATTTTCTGTTCCTCTTCTTTCACCCGAGCTTCAAAGGCTTCGTCATCTTCACGTATTTCACTCCACATGTCAGAATCCGTATCAGTTTTAGTGATGACAACTCGACCAATTGATTTCTCTGTTTCATCTCTGATATCCTCAAGGGCAGATTCTGCTAATTTTGTGGAATCTGATGCCGAAGACCCTTGTGACATTTTCTGAAATGCATCCTCTGTTTTGGGCTCTATTTCCATATATACTTCCTCTGAAAAGCAATACTTGCTACCTGTGTCTCTGCTAAGTAAAGCTTCACCAATCTGATTTTTCCCTTCCTCGATATAACAGCTTTCCCTAGGCAGCAGATTTCTACCAGATCCTACCTTATTTTCAGGGTCAGTAAAAAAATGTTCAGAAGACATGTTCTCATAAGGGCTTACTATACTACTTTCAGCAGCATTTGCTACGCAGCTTTCCAGTTCCACTGTTTCAGCAGTGAGGGATGAATACTCTGGTAGGGGTTGCTCAGCATGAATCTTCCCTGGACATGTTTCAAAATCTGTATCTGCTTTTCCCAAACCACTTCCTGAAGAGGAGCTGTCAGTAGTATCACTTTCAGCCTGTTTGGCATGTTGTGGTAAAGAGTACTTGGCAGTACTGTGTCCACAAGAACTACCATCTACATTCTCCAGCACAGTTCCCGTTGCAATTAGATCTGTGCATGTTAATGATGAGGTGGCATCAACACCTTTTTTGGTAGTATCACATCGCTTGAGTGTTAGCAATGACTCAACATGAACTTCTTTTTGAGAACTGGCCTCAATGGAATGACATAGAGTACCCTCAGATTGTATGGCTGCAGCATTAGGACTAATGATCTCCCTGTCATTTGCACAGCCACATTTTGATTCACATTTTGGTTCTGCACAGCCATCAGAATGACAAGTGGAAGTTGTACAGCTGCTCCTGGGTATAGGCGGTTCTTTGTCATTTTCTATCGGCTTATCCCCTTCCACTTTAACCACACCTATCCCAAAAGAGCACCTTTCTGAATCAATGGGTTGAAAACCTGCTTCATCAGGGCTAGAGAAGGAGTCAATACTGGACGGTAATGGTGAGGGTGGCTGCACTCGGATCACAGGCTCCATTAAGAGGCCTGAGTCGGCCTCTCTTTTTAGCTGAGTCAATTCTGGCTCGCTTTCTGAAGAGGAAGAGCTTTTCCTAGATTCAGTAGTGGGCATCACCACCATCGGTACATCTTTGTGTTCCACAGCTGTCGACTGTGGTTCTTCAGCTCTACATGCAACTTCTGAATTGGAAATGGCGGCAGATTCATCATGCTTACAATCCTTTTTGCAATCTCTTTTCTGTTTCGCTTCTTGTTCCAACTCATCAAACATTCTGATTTTGGTCACCATTTTAAACATCTCCTCTTCAGGAGTGAATCTCTTCTTTGGCTCGCTTTCTGAATCATCCTCCGGCTCTTCACTGACTTCAGGGATCATGGCTGACTTTCGTATGTTGGACAGTGTCTGTGAGTCTGCTGTTTTAGGTGTGATTTCATAGCTAATTTCTTCAGAACTAGGAGTCTCAGGTGAAAGTGGACTTTTCCCCGAGCTCTCCATGAGGGATGTTTGCTCTAGACTGTCATCATCAGCACTTCCCTCGGGGTCACGGAGAATCCTGGAACGCACCGATGCCAACTCTGGGCAGGTTTCTCCTTTGCTAAGAAGGGATGGCAGAGGACCCTGCCCCAGAATACCAGCCTTCACTGTTTGTTCTACGGGGCTACTTTCAAGAGAATCGCGGCAAGGAGACTCTTTCATAGGACTGGGCTCCAAAGAATCAGGTGTTTTGTGTGACGAGTTATCTTCTAGCACTGGGCTTGCCTCCAGGGAGTCTTTATGACTTATAGCCAAAGAGTCATCTGCAACTGGGCTAAAGTTTTCACTATCATGGCTAGCAAGTGAAAGTTCCAATTTCTGGGGACTTCTAACCGCAACACGGCGTTCACAAGTTATATCTTTGTCTTTTCCTAAAGCAGTGTCATGTGTTTCAGAAGACTTAGTTAAATGTGCAGTGGTTGCAGATTCTGTATCCCTGCTAATATCTTTCATAATGGAAGCTGAGCTACTTTCTGCAAGCTTATCAGCCTCTTCTTCAGAGGCTGCAGGTACAAGCTCTTCCGATACATGGTCTGAATGAGACTCAGTAACAGCATCTAGCTGCTTTTCAGTAATACCTTTTTCATCTTCCTTTGGAGAGAGTTCCTTCCGAGAACATGTTTCTGGTGTTGTGTGGGCTCTAGCTGCTCCTTTCACTTCTTCAGTTGGCCCATCTGTTTTCTTTGGTGAGAATGAAAGGCTTTCAGGGCTTGTTTCTGGAGTTTCTGCCAGACCTTCATGCTTATAACTTTCCTCAGAGCTGATCTGAGGAGTTCCATCCAGCAGGCTACCTGGAGAATCGGCTACACCTTCATGTTTCAGGCTTTCAGAGCTCCCATCAAAAGCAGAGCTTTGTAGAGAAAGAGCGGGCAGGAAGTTGTCTTTCCCATTCTCTGTGGGAAAAGCAATGCTGAAGGGGCTGGTCAGCACTTGCTCCAAGTTCAGTTCTGCCTCCTCCGTGACCGAAAGGTGCCGTAACTGTTGATATTTGTCATTGTCCTCCAGTTCTTCTTTAATGACATCAGAAAAGTCTGTTGAGGTTTTTCTGTCAGGGCTGATCTGGAAGTCAGTATCCCCCTGGTCATCAGAAGGCCTGCCCTTTCCAACCACTGTATCTTTGGTACTTTCATCATCAAATACCGGAGGGAGAGGTTCACTTGTTTTTTTGCTGCCCTGCTCTTTTACCTGGTCTTTACCTACAGCTTTCTTTGTAGTTTCAATTGTAGACAGTTGCATTCTTCCTTTTCTGGACTGCAGCTCTTTCTCTGTTTTTAATCCTGCGCTTTGTTTGTCCTTCTGCTTGTCTGTCCTGTGGCTTGTTACTCGCCTCATTTCGCTTTGTGGGACTGTTGTTTTTCTCCTTGTTGTTTCCTTCTCAGGGAGCTGTTTGACAGATTTGTGTTCAAACAGTCCAGATATATTCTTGGATGGGTCTTGACCGGACTGGAAGGCTTTCATCAGTTCACGAACCGACATGGTCTCTTCAAGTCTTTCTGTCTTAGAAGAAGGGGAAACAGGCGGCTGTGCTTTGTGCCCTGCTGGCTTTTTCACTTGTACCGGTCTTTTGGAAGCCTTCTCAGCAGTGCCTTCTTTGGTTTGAATTCTGACAGGAAGTTTTGATCGCACTTTTTGCTCATCTTCCACTCGTTTCTGAAGAGCTTTAACTTTATCTTTGATTGAGCCAATAGGAGTTTCCTCTATAACAGGGGATACAGCTTTAGCCTCCAGAGCAGCTGCTGGCTTTAGGCTAGGTTCCTCACCGCCTTGAGACACCTGTGAAGTGAGCTTCGTTAGCCTTGGCTGCTCTTCGCCACTGCGCATTTTGCCTTCCTTTTGCTTTGGCTTGTCTTTTAATTTTGTCCTAAGGGGCTTTTTAATTTCTAAGACTGGCTTGTGTTTCTCCTGCATACTTCGTTGCCCTTTTTCAGAATCCCTGCTTACTGCTATGGCTTCAGATCGCTCCTCTACCAAGTCTTCTTGTAAGGCTGGTTGCTGTACCACATGAAGAGAAACATGTGCTTTTAAGTCCTCTGTAAGGCAATCTACCATCCCTGTCACGTCTGCCTTCTCCGTTTTTGCTGTCCCTTCATCTACCCTTACTTGTACACATGTAGGTTCGGTGACTTCTGAAGGAGCATTTCTTCTGGCCTCTTCAATTTCTTCATCGCTGACAATGACCCATTCTTCCTCTGAAAGTTCTTGTTTGGAAAGGGACTTCTGCAAAACATGTTCTTCTCTGGTATAGGATCCACCTCTCAGAATTTTATTTACTTTTTCTAAGTCTTCTTTCACTCTTTCAACTATTTCAAAAGGCTCTCCTGGTTCTTCCTCACCGGCTTTTCCGAGATCTTTCACTTTAATAGATCCCGATTTATCAGAAGAGTCGGTTGTCAAGATGGCAGTCATTTTGATCAAATCTTGTTTCATCTCAGAAACTTCAGACAATAGATCTGGACTGGCTAGTACAGGGACTTCATTAACCAGATGACTTTTCAGGATAGATGTTTCTGTAGATTCTGTCTCGTCATCTTTGATGCGAACGAAAAACATTGAAAGTAAAATGGAAATCAAAAATAGAGATTGGAAAATGTAATCAGAACTGACTGAAAATGAGAGTCTTTTGTTGCAGTGGTAGGAAGGTCAACAAAATGGGCCAGGAATGGTGGATCCACAAGATCTGAGGGTACAAGAGCAAAGCAAAGCTAATGGGGGAGGGGGGAGCGTGGGGAGGGGAGGAACCAAATAAGAAACAAAACAAAACAAAACTGAAAAAGAAAATGGCAGGAAATAACTTGCTTAACTTTATCAATATAGCACAACCACACATACATTACCAAAACAAAAACCATACAAAACAAATCAGGACACCACTAAAAAACCCAAAACAACAACAACATCAAAATTCAAAATTAAAACCAGAAGAAACACAGTGAAGTTACACAAAGATAGGAATCTCAAGATTGTTCAGATGTTACAGATCAATGTTCAAACAAACAAAAAAGGGCAAGAAAATAGGGAGAAAGCATTAGAACTAATTGAAAGTCGATTTCCTCTAAGAGAAAGCCAGTGTTAGCAAACTGTCAGAATAACATTGGGTTAAGACCTTTTTTTTCTTAATGACAAAAAGTAAAAAATAATTCTGCAATAATCTAAATTATTATCAAATATGTAGAGATCTGAATCAGCTGCAAACCGGCATTTCATCTAAGGGGATTTCACACCTAAAAGATGAAACAGTATTTTGTTTTAAGAGGCATGGTCCTTTCCTTGGAACATCCTCATTGACAACTAATGAATAGACTGAGGAAAGAGAAGACAGAGGAGAAAAGGAGAGATCGTAAGAAAAAAACTGTGAATCAACTTAAAAGTGATTTCAGAGTTTTCAAAAATGGCATGTACGGCAACCAAAAATCAGAGACAGTCACACCAGACACATACGTACAACTCATGTAAGGCAAGTTATTTCCATGCAAAACAAAGGTGTTGCAAATGCTGCTGGGTATGTAGTTTCAGTTAAAAAACAATCTTTCTAAAATTAGTCATATAAATTAAAGAAAATATTGTAAAATATACTGTGGTGAAATATTTGTGCAATCAATATACAGTCAGCTGGATGTAGGTAACTCCCATTATGCCATAGCTTGCCTCCTGAGTATTTAATTTCAGGAAAGTCTGCCAGAAATACGTTTATTGGACAGAATGTAATGCTGGAGGATTGAGGTGAATTATGAACAGAATGCAATGCTTAGAAATTGCAATTGTATTTTTTTCTTGTTTCTAGTACATCGCACAAAACTTGAAGCATTTGTGCACCCTACTCTAAATGTCAAAAGTATTAATACAAATATGAAGAACCTAAGCAATATGTAGTTATCTGGATTTCTTTGTAAAGAATATCCATTTTGTTACACTCTTGTGTTAAATATTTATGCTAATAATTACAACTGAATCAGTGGGGCTTTGCAACTTTAGTAATGACTATTTTCATGGACGTCACATGGATGACAATTGCACTGGCCACAGAGTCAATCAAAGAAGCTTCGGAGTGAAATAAAAGGCAAGTACTATCTGAATGATGTGTGGCTGGCAGCAAGAATGCTCGCTTGGTATGATGCAGTTGGCCTCCCTCACACCTGCACTGAAATCTTTCTAGCTTGTATAACAGAGCTGTTAGTTCTGCCATGGAAAGTGAGTGCAGCACAACTGTCTCTCAATGTAAAAAGTGTTTATTAATGATAACAAAAGGGAATGATCATCCGTTTGATCTTCAGGATCATGGCACTATGGTCATTCCAATTTAAACTTCAGTACACTGCAAATAGGTAACCCTCAAAAGACAATGTAGAAAAACAGGCAAGACATTGCATTTTAAACTAATAACAAGAAGGAATCAGTCTTTTCCTAACCAGATTTAAGAAATCACTGCTTTTGAAAACAGTTCCTCATAGAGACACTCTTCAGACCAAATTTATATTGATGTGTATCTTCATTAAAGAAGTTCTCTGGCATCATGCACCACTAACTCTCAGTTTCCAATAATAATTATGGCCTGATTATGTGTTTATGAAAGGCATATATGCTGCACCAAACCTAACAGTCAATATTTCCAGTCATATTTCACCACAGTAAAGGGTGGGGGAAGGGTTAAACAGATGGATTATTTTGGACAGTATCACTTTTTTGCATGGTTGTATTTCATGACTTTAATGAAATCTATTAGAATACTAATTACAATTAAAAGTGATACTGTTATTTATCTCAAATGTGAGGCAACAATGTGAGGCAACAAATGGGCAAAACAAAAAAATGGAGGGAATGAGCATTCATACAAGCAAAAGAGCAATAGCAGGATCACTAGGGATGTCAAAGGAAAGTAAACGCTTAGATGAACTGTTTTAAACTGTATTACTTGTTAACTTGTACATTAAAATGTATTTAATTACATAGCTGCTTTGGTATTAAATTGTTCTCTATTACATTTTAAAAGTATTGATGTTATTAGAAACAGCAGTTAATGCTTAGCTCTCTTTCATGCTTATCTTTATCCTTAACCATTTTTCATACAAGCTGCATTATAACATTTTTTTAAAAAAGATAAAATCTTACTTTTTTCTGAAGTCATATCAACCTGGAAGAGCATAAAGGGAGAAATTTAAAAGTTCAGATATAAGTGATACATATGAAGTCACTAGTAAAATAGTAGAGCTTGAGTCAAATCCACTAGATGTACAGAGGCTCACACATTCACAGACTTACTTAAATGGAACTACAAATGGATTAAAAATAATGGTAAAAGCATGATTTAATTTATTTAGTATTTCTATTAACAGAAAAATGGTTACTTTGCTATAGTTACAGTCAATAACAGGTGCAGAATGCTGCAATATATTTTCTTTAAGTGCAAAAAGCAACAGAAAGGATGCAGACCCTTTGAATTACTGGGTATGTTGTTGCTTTGCATTAACTTGTCTCTTCCTGTCTAAAGCAAAAGAGTCAAATATGGTCATGTGAAGGCAGATGTCCCATCTGGAAGGCACCTAGTATGATTTATGCATAGTTTCACTGTACATATTTTTTCTGAGATCGTGATTTGCATTTTCACCTCTGCACTTTGTGATGATAAAAAAAAGTGTGTTTAGAAATGGCTGCAGCCTTGCTAATGCCTACAGCAAGAACTAAGACTCAGCGTCACTAACATCTAATGATGTCTCTAAATGGAAGCAGGGATGGCTCTCAGGCCATATTTTTGTTTTTTCTGAGTATACCTAGGTATAGATTGAAAAAGCCATACAATTTTACTGTTACTCAAAAGAAAACACAGTGCTTGCCAAAAAAAAAAAAACACACCAAAAAACAGTGTCAGACTAAATATTCAAGAAGGAAGTTACTTCGTAATTCCTCCAAGGTACAGAACACCCTAGATGGTAACCTAGGATCCCCAGGATACTTGAATTCCCTTTATTTTGAGTTTCTCCACATCAATCTGGAATTATGTCAGCATACTAATTAATATTATTAACATTAAAATGAATAAAGAAAATAAAAAAATTTAAATGGAAGATGGTTTTAGCCATCAATAATCTTGTGGTTTTGTGGTTTAGTTTCTCAGAATAAAATGTAAGAAGTCATCGATGTCTGGAAAAAGAAATTTCCAGTATGTTTTTTGCTGCTTTAAGGAGCATTGATTTGTTAAAAACAACATCTGGACACTTCCCTGGGGATGCAGAAACAGCATTATAGAGTAATAAAGACTTAGTTTTGTGCTTTTGGTATGAAATCAAATGATAACCTGGCAAGAAATACTACCTTCTGAATGAATACAATGGGAATTAGCTTAAAACTCCAATCCATGTCACAAAATTTCTGAGCTGTTTTGCAGTTCACGGAACAAAATGTGTGTCATCTTTGGGGAGCAGGCTATTCCCACAGGACTGGCACTCTCATTTCCAGCAGCTCAACATCTTCAAAATGTGAGGATGCATTTCTAATGTTACTCATTCACACAGGGGTCAGACCTCAAGAAACATCTGTAACTGCCAGGACGGGGCTGGGAATGGAAGAGGGAGTTGCCCATGAGTCTCAAGATGCAATTCAGCTTATGCTAAAGGTGCAGAAAAATCTTCACCTTTTACTTGGAATATACTTACTTGTAACTATTCGTGTACTAGACTCAAAAATCTGTAAAACACAGTCCACTGGATGTTATAAATGGACAAGACTTGGGAATTGCTACCCTTTCAGGAATGCAGGTAGTGAATTTGATCACAATCTGGTACCAGACACCCTACAGCAATGGGGAAGATGTCAGTGGAGATACTTGTTATATCTAAGTCTGATCCCCCAGTGCTATTTTCCTTACCCACCGCTAACTAACGGAAGCATATTAAGACTGTGCTGAAGGGTATTAACGAAAAGCATATTATGTCAACAATCTATTGGTTCTGAATACTTTAGACAAGTCTAGTAGCAACTCTGCTATCTTTAGGACGTGGAATGGTTCTTGGAATCAGAAAAAAACAATCCCATTTGCCCTTTTCTGTGCTGCAGAGAATAAAGCTTAAGGAGATAGACTATATGGTTTATTCTTGAGAAAAGTGATTTCTAAATTATTACAGAACTGTTTTGAAAGGCAAATTAACTATTACAGACCTCCAAAATCAGTGCATCTAATGCAGTAAAACTTCAATTTTAATGCAGGGAAAGTTAAACCCTGTAAATTCCAAATTTTGCACTTTTGAATGTACTTCTCCTCACTGTTTTTGTAGCACCAAGCTGATAGTTGATATGCTCATTTCACTATGGATTTTATCTTGCAGGCACTACGTGTTAGTTGTATTTTAGTATTATATGTAAGTAAGGACAAACTATTATAGCAACATTACCTCTTCTTCTTGTTCTTGGTCTGATTCTGATTCCTTTCAGTTCCAAAATGCCATGCAAAAAGAGAAGGGGAAAACAGAGGAGACAAAATTATTTCTAACTGGCAAATGAAAAAAATGACAAATCATTTCAGTCCTTCTGTACTTCATACCTGAAGAACATCATATGACCTATGGACATTACCCTTACACTTTGTAAGTATGAAGGGTAGCTTAATCTCCAGAGGTGTTACAATACATGGTTAGACAGTATGGGAAGTCTCTGGTAGAACAATACATGAACCTAGAGGTACTTGCTGAGTCCCAGGTCTGTCTGGGACTAAACAGAATTTTACCTTGAACAGAATCTGGGTAAAATTTCCAGATTAGCACAGATCTAGTGCCAGCACCAATGAAACCATGGGAGCTATGCATTGCAAATTGGAATTTGGCTCCCTTTGGTCATTCATTTCTGAGCCATCAGAAAACATTCAATAACGTCTTTGAACACTGGCTAAGTCAAGAGTACCAAACCCAAAATACTGAAAAGCCTTGGATGGTATTCATACTTCTTTAAAATCCATACGAAGCTTTAATAATATTTTGCCCTCCTACTCATTTCATTTTCATATTATAATGCTGATGACTACAGAGAAGTATAATTTCACAGTACCTTTGTGTAAATGGGTAAAGTGATGTTTAAATTGCATATGGCTTGATGAACAAGGCCTCTTGTCGATTTTGGCTCCTTCATGAATGATAATCTTCCACAGGGTTCTTGCGTGGTGTCTCGCACCTGGTAGAGCATAGAGACATTTCATCTGTCATTTTGCTATTTCGCAATAGTATTTACTTGTGCTACTAAAAATTATTTGCAGAAACACGCTAGGTGTGGGAGAAAAAGTCCATATAGGGAAAAATGTGTTTTCTCTGATGCCCGTCACCCCCCTCCTCCCCTTAAAATTTCTTCTCTTGCAAAAAATTTCCTTCAATGTATTGATAAATCCCATTCTTGCAATGAAGAAATTTGCTGGAATATATTTATAGGTGTGATGATTATTATCCGCAAAATATACCACATCATGGCATACTTTAAAATCTTTTTCATAGTTAGTAGAAAGAAGTGTAAGCACATGGAACTTAGGGTATTGGAGATGTACTTTTAGCTTTTGCACAGAATGTCAGGAGGAATACATGTGACATGGGAGCAATATGACTGAAAGCATTAACCCATTCTTCATTTCTTAAGCTAATAAAATTATGCAATTAGATACATGTGCATTAGCTTTAACAGACTAAAAATACTACATGCAAAGACACACACACTTTCAAACCTCTTTTGGAAAAAGCCATCAGAGAGAAAAATATGCAAAGCCAGAGGTGGCTGGGTGGCAGCAACCCTCTCTGCTGGTACCACAGACCACAGCAAAAGCAGTTTTTTCCATGACTGCTGCTGCAGATCTCATGAAAAATGCAGATGAGTCCCATGCACTGTGACATTTGTGTTACAGGCTCTATAGCATTAGTTCATGATGAATGGGGTGGTTTTGGCTTGACTGTTGTTTTACAAACTTCTCTACTCACAGAAAAGTTTCTAAAATGGTAGATTTCAGTAATATACAATAAAGAGATAAAATGAGATTATAGTCAGGAATTCAGCAAAATTAATTACTTTGTTTTTCCTTCTCCAAAAAGGAGCCATGCTTTTCTTACTGTACCCTCAAAGATACTTGCACTGCTGCTGAAGGGAGAATAACTGGCTGAAAAACAGTTACACCTGTATTTACAACCATATGAGTATTTCTAAGCGAAGGGTACAAAGATCCCGTTTGATAGATTTCTTCCATCTCTACAATGTTTTCTGGCACTTTTTGCATTTGACATTTTTTCCTGCAATATACTGAACCATGATACAGAAAACCAAACAAGACTGAGGTCAATGGCTCTTTAGATTGTTAGGTAAAGAACAGGATTCCTAGAAGTACCATTTTGATGTCCAAAAGAATGCTGTAGACTCCTTTATATATAGCAGAACACAGGCACAGATCACTAAATTTAGTGAAAAATATTACTACATTTTATATAGCCAACTTCTTGTGGGTTTGACTAATAAAGTCAACATTTAATTCATTATTATAAAGTACTTTGGCACTGTTCTTCAGTTTGCAAAGTTTATTCTGAACTCAGAGAATATTGTAACATTACCTTAACAAAGAGAGGAAGTCTATTTTCTTTGAAGGCAAAAAAACTGAATATATGATGTTGCCCACTCTTTGTTAGTGGCACCAAATTGCCAAAGCAGTCAACATAGATGGGTTTTCCTTCTAATACCTGTTGAATATAAAAAAGAAGCAAAGCAGCAATTAATTGCAGTGGGGTGGTTAGGATTTCTTCTTAAGCATAATTCTACAGTAGCTTCAACCAATTTCTTAAATTGCTAGGACTTGGCATCACTTACAAGGTTTGTTATGTACAGTTACCTAAAATCTGTGAAAACATTTCAGAGTATTAAATTCCAAATGGAATACACTGTAATTTTAATAACAACATGACACTATAAATGAGTGTTCAGTGCCATGAACCTAGCCAAATTCTTAATCTATGTTTCAATATAGATTTTTTTATTGGCTATCATCTTAGTATACTTTGCTCATCTGGTGTTATCATAACAATCAAATAAATATTTTCTTCAGCAAACAAATCAAAAGTCCTTATTTTGCCTGGCAGGATAATAAGCCAGACAGAAATTATCATGAAGTTGCAAAGGACCTTTATGCCACCGCAAAAGCTTTCTAAATTACATTACCTATGCAATCTACTTGTAATAGCTTGTTGCAGCAGGGGAAAAAACAGTATATATGAGCAGATTGTATTTATTTCAGCTGAATTTGTAAAGTCTTACAGCTTTTGAAAGTCAAGCCTCAGGTACATGCCTCTCTGAAATGCCTATATAATGATACTGCCTACCTCTTTGGATTGCTGTTGATATGGTCCCTCCACACATTTAAATCTCAGTTTACCACATTTGGTGATACTCCCTTCAAACTGCCAATATATTAACATCACAACCTTACTTTCTAAAAAATCAGCTTGTCATTCAGTTTTATAAGCCCACATTTTATCTATCTGCTCTGCACAAGAAATGCCCGTCAGGGCTTCAGGAACAGGAAAGACATATTTTTTTAAGGTGGGATTCACTAAGCAGAAGAGTATGCTATGCATGTAGTTAAAGCACTTTCAATTTGTTATCCCTTCTGAGAAAGGTGATGGAGCAAGAAAATTGGCATTTAGCAGGCATGTTGCTGGTTTCCACAAAGGGAAGCTTTCGCCTGTTCATCAAAGTAAAGCAGAATATTAATCAAACCTGCTAGTTAAACTTCTTGGTGAGAAAAGATGCTGACAAAATGTGACTACAGTTGACTGCCTTTTTGGTTAGTGATACCCATTAATGGAGTTACTGTAAGTTGAGATTTACCTGCCCTTTTTGGCTTTGACTATCTCCCTTTTTTTCACAACAGCCACTTAATATCAGGGTCAAGAATGTAACAGTTCAGCAAAGAACAACACCCTCAAAACTCATCTTTACTCAGACATTCCTCTAAGAGGAAGTAACTGAAAAATTCAAGTTGTCTCCTGGCAGTTTGATTTAGAACTAATTAAAACTAAGTAATAACTGTGGACCACCGCAGAAATAACTATGAGTATTTGGACTGAACTAGAGCTAGCCTGCATCAGTAGAACTTAGTTTTAGGCTAGCTGAGGGAAAAGTGTGTTTACAACCCCTATTCGCTACCTCTCAGCTCACTGTTGAGTGACTTCAGTCTTTATTCTTTTAGTACACCTGAAAACCCCAGTGAAGCTAACAAAATTCTTACAGAATTTTGTTTAATTAGAGCCATGGGCAATGCTTCCTGCTTGCATAACCAGCCATCTCGAACAGATTTCATAATACTTAGTTGGCAGTAGCTGTCTTAGTTTAGAATCTGAATCAAAGAAATGCTGACCCTGACACCAGGTAAAAGGAAAACAAAAAGCCTGAAACTGCTGGACTAAGTGGTAACTCCCAACTTCATTTTGTTACCTGATTTCCTAGCATAAAGTCAGTCTAGTTTCTAAATACGCAATTTAAGAGGTCCACCATAAAAAAGTGTCTTGGAAAAACAAATTGTTTCCATTTTGTCCTATAGCTTTTCTAAGCTTTGGTTCCGTAACAGAGAGCTCAGACTCAACCAATTCCGTATTTACTATTTATCTCCTTGAATCCAGCTTTGGGTTTTAATCAGCTGAACATAGCTAACCTTCCCACTAGCCCTGTGGACTAAGAGATAAGCAAGTGCCCACCGGGAATGGAATTTCCTAACTTGTATCTGGCAGCTACTTTTCCCTTACATCTAACAAAAGTCAGTTTCCATCTTACCATGACACATTACTGCATCACAATGGTATTTGTTGGCAATAATACTTTTCAGGACTTGGCGCAGGTAAGGTGGCAGAAGAAAGCACACATTAGTAAATGGAGAAAACCATTTAAGATCCTTGTACAGTACCTCTACATCCCTACTTCTGGCAACTTCAGCAAAATTTTCTTGTTGTTCCAGAGTTTTATCCACCTTGTCATCTGTCATGCAAAAACATCTTAACCGTGCTTCAATAGGATCATGCGATTTGGCAAACACCACAAATTTGGCCATGTAGGGGACACAGATAATCTCTCTGTACACTTGGGAAGCAAAAGTAACAGATTCTTGCGTCTGTCGACAGTCTATTAACCAAAATCTGTAAAAGAAAATAGAGTTGTGTTTATCAGCACACAAAGATTTAAGCAAGAAGATTATGTTTTCCCACCTTGGCAGCATTAGCTGGTAATAATTCCAATTTTATGCAAGTTAGAATGAAGTAGAACAAGTAGTTACCATTTGGGATGTATAGCCTAAAAAGGCTTATAGTACCCCTTATGTATTTAGGAGCATGAATCAAAATCAACAAGGAAAGCACTTGGACCAGAACTTGCTCTCCTAAATACCAGATGCAGACCCTTCAATAGGGTCTCCTGCTGCACAAGCTCCAGGCCACTGCTTGCCTTTCCAACAAGATCTCGCTTAGCTGGAAACTTTCTTGCTTCCAGGGACATGATCGGCTTTTAAAGGATTTCAGGGGTTCACTTGTCCTGTGGCAGTCTCATAAACCTTACCTGAAGATTCACATATATGAACCTTTTCATATTTTTCTGTTTATAAAATACATTACATTTATAAATATGCTTCAAATATTTAAAGAGTCACTGATGGCTTACCAAAATGAAGAAATTCCAGAAATCATCACAATATTTAAAAAACGTTTTCCTTTTTCTATCCAAAGGCTGGCTATGGCATACGCTTTGTTTTCATCTGAATTGATCCCTAATAGTGAGAATATGTGATCAAATGTTTCCTGCCTTTTATAAAAAAATTAACTCTCTTCTAGAATAAGTTCAGTGGTTTCTGCTTTCCATCTCTTTGGACAGCCTCTGATGATGTTTGAAATGATTACTCTTATCACTATCCTAGAGTTGCCTAAAAGGTCTATGAATTTGTTCCTCTTTATCAAATGTCATTATTTAATTTTCATGCAGAATATAAGGAGAGAAGGGTGTACTGGAAGTGTACAGTTCAGACTTCCCACTAACTGGGACTCTGCAATATCTGCCTTTCACCTAGAGAAATACAGGCTCTTTTGACAGCTGCTTGCTGACAAACATCTGATGATGAAGAGAGTAATGCCCCATAATTGCTTGTATCTAGTCATATGCTGAGGCTGTCGTTTCTCTTCAAGGTTCTGACTACACTTAAACTACAGAGTGGGCATTGCATCCCTTTCTCTTTAGCCCCCAGGAATCTTCCTAGGCAGTGAACAATTTCCTGTTTGTTCAACGCCAGACACATCAAGATACAACACATGGTCGTTAGTGAACTATGTACAAACTTCTGACATAGTAGGAATGTGGTGAAAGTTTCTTGGATTTTATGGATGAGGAGCAGGAGACTGAAATAGCTTTTGGTATGTGTTGCTTACCCTTCAATCTGTTCTCCATCTCTAACAGGTGAAATATAATGCTGCCTTGCCCCAAACACTTGTTTGTCTTCTACCATCTAGTTTAAAGGTTAACAGCACATTTCTTATGCACAATACAAAAACCTGAGGGTCTTTAGGTCAATGTAAATGATTTTGTAGCACTGCTTGCAAAATCAGAAATCATGTGAATTTAGTCAGGGGCTTTTAATTTTGATTTTCTTGTAGGGTTTTTTGTTACGCATATTGAAGACCAGAGATATATAGAATCATAGAATCACCTGGGTTGGAAAAGACCTTTATGATCATCAAGTTCAACCATTACCCCAGCACTGACAAGGCCACCATAAACCATGTCACTAAGGGCCTCATGTACATGATTTCTGAACACTTCCAGGGACGGTAATTCCACCACTGCCCTGGGCAGCCTGTTCCAATGCCTGATCACCCTGGACTCCCCTGGTGAAGCTTGAGGCCATTCGAGCTTGTTCTGCCACTTGTTATGAAACAAGGGGGCTTAAAAAATTACAAAATGAAAACATAAACCTTTAGAAATCGATTTTAAGTAATGTTAAGTGTGATGGCTCTGTAACAGTAGTAATGGAAAATTACTGAGATGCAGCTAGAGAACATGCTGAGAATCCTTGTACAAGATAAACTGCTG
>JASSUY010003786.1:0-63526 GCA_032466535.1 Forpus xanthops | reverse complement strand
GCTAAAAAATCCAAAACACAGTGCTACACCAGCTACTGCTTAAAGAAAAATGACTGCTGCTGCTGAACCCATGACAGAAGTGAAAATGGGGTTTTGTGTGGCCTGTAGTGCTCTCGCAGCCTTTGGTAAAATCATAAACCGAAAACGCGGCATAAAACATTACAAGTTTTGCAACTGGAAGTGGTGAAAATGCCTGTTATATAAAGGTTAATTTCAGGAGTGTGACTTTCCAGAAATGTGGCCAAGAGAAGTGTATAGTCACTGGCTAATTTAACAAATACGATAAGGCCAATAACATTTAAACTAGTTTTTTTAATCGTGACTTCTCAGGGAAGACTGGTGTTGCAGCTTACTGCTGTGCAGTAGCTTATGACTGAGTATGTAAGAGTACTAAATGCTTAATCTGAAAATGGGAAGAAATGGCATGATAAAAGCTACAGAGTTCTATGTCCACATAGCCATGGATGGGCATAGCATGGGCTAATTGTGCTAGGCAGTCATTTAAGCGCTGCATGGAAAACTGGGTGAGCACAGCTTACTGGTGAGTGTAAAGCAAAAAGTGAATGAAACAGCTAAGTTTAAGGAATTTATTTTTCTTCCCCTACTATGAATAGTGTTAGTTAATGCAGTGAAAGCTGAAACTGTATCTGGAGTTCTGTTTCCTGCTGTTTCCAAAGAGAAGTAGAACAGGATGGTAATGAGCCTCAATCATAGCAGTTAAACAAGCTGTCCTCTCAGGCCAAACGTCCAACTAGCCCAGCATTGCATCCTAGTGCAGAAAAGCCTTGAAACAAGGAAAGGGAGCCTGCTAATTCCATGGATCTGTAAGTCCTTTTTGAAGACAAGCACAGGAATAGTATTGGGTTGCTGAGACTAGCAAAGTAGAATACTTGCAATTTATCAAGCATATCTGTCACTGGCCTAGTTTCCCCCAGAAATGATATTGACAGCTGTTTGAGTAGATACACAGGACAGACTCACGAGTGGCATGAGCTAAGGACATGAACAGATTGGAATGATGTGAATGTGCAGCTTCCTTTTCCCCTTCCCTTCTGACAGCTGAGGGGGTGCCTTGCCAAGCTGCATGTTGGGGTGAGCAGATCGATTTGAACCATTTCATGCACCCTGCACAAGAACTTGTAGAAATACAGAGCATCAATACTCGATGCAGGTATGTGCCGTAGTGTAAAAGAAGACTGCCTCCCTGCTTGCAGTATGTCGCTGTTACATTGCTTGCCAGACTGCCAGAATTAAGGCAAAGAAGATAAATGAGAGACAAACCCTGGAGAAGAACAGAGCTGCTTAAAGAAAACCTATAAAACAGTACAGAATTACTTTCCTACTATACTAGCTTCACAGTCTAATATAAGGGCTTTGTGTGGGCCAGGAGCTTGTGTGCATTTGTTGTCAGTATTTTATAGGCTTGCTTTCTGTGTGGATTCCTCTACTTGGGTTTTTCTTTATTTATACTTTCAGTTACTCATATTGTCCCTGGAGCCATGAATCTAATTGTGCAACATGAAAAAGTGTATTTTTTTTTGCTTTCAGACTTCTGCCTCATAATTTGATATGTCCTAGTTCTAGTGCTGTAAGAATTCATGTCACCTTCTTCATGTGTCTCTCATACTGCTACCTAGATGTTTCTTTCCCAAGGTGAATCATTCTCATCTATTTAGCTTGTCCACCAGAAGAAGCCATTCTGAGCTTGGCTGTCTAGTCATAATTTTCTGTATCATTTGTGATTCTCTAATTGTTTTTAAGATTGAGGACTGTTACAGCATTCAGTATTCAAGAATCAACTGAATGCTTCTGTTATATTTAACCTTTTGATCAGTATTGTTTTTTTCACAGACCTTTCTGCAGTAACTGCTAAGTTTTTCTTTGAATGGTAATAATAACTTATTTACATCACTCTGTGTAGTTATGGTTGCTTTTCCAAAGTCAGTAATTCACAATTGGCAGTATTAAATTTCACCTGCCTCTTTATTGTGGTGTCATTCAGTGTGCCACCATCTTCCTGCAGTTCTTTTAGAAGGAGAAAATCTAAGACGAGAGAGTGGCCAAGTGCCAACTTCTCTAAGGCATGTGCGGAAAGATGCACAAGCAGCACTAGGGCACTGGGAATGTATCTCCCATTCAATTCCTTTGAGACTTAACTAGCAGAGAACATAACATTTTCTTTTGTAAACAAGCATCTCTGGACCTAGAAAATACAAAGCTGTGCCAAAAATAAAGTTTTGGGGGTTGTTTTGTTTTGCTTGTTTTTTTAAAGGATTAAGTAGTGAGGTTGAAATCATGAAGGAGAACATACTTAAATTCGGACTATGAAAGCAATGGGGGATTCATGTTCTTCCCACACAGAAATCTTCAATGACTGAAAACCAAGCAGTAGCAGAAATCTTAGCTGGGACTCCATGATGTTAAATTGTATGAGGTGTGCAAATAAAAAGGCTTGCACAAGCAGAGTAAAACAACCAATGCCAGTCCATAGGTAGCCTCATAATAAACCATGCAGAAGAACCATTTGGGGTTTTGTTTTGCGTTTGTTTTGCTTATGTAAGAAAAAAAAAAACAAAAACAAAAACAAAGGCATTGTCCAAGAATGGATGTTCCAAGTATTTGGAATTTTCCTTCTGTGCCCAGAAGGTACAGAAGAACCAGTCTCACAGAACAGCTCATAAGATAACTTAAAGGTTAATCTCAAGATTATTTTTACAAAACAGTATAAACACTATTACAAGTGGTGTTTCCTTCCCAGAAGGTGCCCTGGCAAAACATTGAACCTGAACACTCAGCCAGTACTGAGAACCTGTAATTGTGAAGAGCTACTTTTTAATTATGCATGATCTATAAATGTGCAAGTTTTGCCAAGTTTGGTTCCCTGCTTGGTATCCAAAGCTTGTGCTTACCTGATCATACTCAGCTGTGTACAAAAAAACACACTTCAGAAGAGAAAATAGATCCAGAAGAGAAAAATGAATGCAGCATAGTGATCTGGGATTACCATCAAAGCTGCAAATCAAAGGTCTGGTCTGCTCTAAGTAACCATTTTATGGAAATTAACAAAATGCCTTTTTTCTTCCTGGCATTGCCTTCTTTGAGTGTCTTTGTTATTTGGCCCTTTTTTGCTGAGGTGCAAAATACTTCACTAGTCAAACAACTTAAAAAGTTCACTGATTTGGAAAGCTCTATAGAGATGTGTTAAATCATCTCATCACTGCCCAGGGTGAGCTGGCTGGACTTAAAGTGCTGGCTGTGTCAGTGTTGGCTGCAGGGGAGAGGATTTAACTGGGAAGATCACAGCTGGCCTCTTGCAAACTAGAGTTTGAGTAGAACCAGCACATGGTGGGGGAAAGGCTGTGTGTCTGTTTGCCAACAGGAGCCAGTAGGAGTATCCTCCTGTGTACGCTTTCTGCCTGGGTCTGAGGAGATCCCCAGGAAAGTTGTCAGTTGAGAATAGGATGCAGCTAGAGGAATTTTTTGTGGCAGGCTGCTGCCAGCCTGTCCATCTCTGGGGTACAGCCCAGCCCTAGCCTGCCTTCCTGTTTCTGCTTTCAGATTTTGTTTGTGTTGGAGGTGGCATTCCTATGTTTCACTGAGACATGATCAGGCACAGAACTCTGCTCCATCCTGGTGCATTTTCCAGACTGAAACCAAAATAGCAAGACTAATTCTTGTATGTCTGAGCTTTGTCACTTCTGTTAGCAGTCTTGATTTCCTAGGTTGGAGGGGTGAGGGGGAACCCTGCTGTTGCACATTTGAAATGCCTTGCCTTACGTGCCTTTTTTTTTATACTCTTGTCGCATTTTGTGCTATCAGCATTTCCGTTAAACCTCTTCTAACTTTCCATCTGTCAAGTTCCTTCTTAAAAACAACAAAAAACCCCAGCCAAGAATTAGAGGTGAAGTACCCTGAAAGGTCAGAAATCAGATTTAAATCTCTTTGATGTGACCAGTTATGGTTTGCCAAGGACAAGGTTATGTGTTTGGTAAACTAAGCTGTCTCAAGCTGGGACAGAAGCTGATCTGAATTGATAAGAATCCCAGAAATGGTATTGTCTGTGCGAATGTGCTGATCTGATAAAACATGGAAATGACTACAAGGTAACAGATCAGACACCTGATGGCAGGATTTGGAATTATGAATTACATCAAGCAAAGGTCAGTGTTATGCCAACAGGCAAGATGTGATCTGGTTGTCATATGGAGACTGCAGTGAAGTATGTGTCTGTTCCTCACATTCCCTTGCTTTGTATGATTCTTTGATTCAGGGCACTAATTATTTTGATGGTGTTGAGACAGCTTCTTTGTGTTTGTTATTTTGTCAGCAGATCTCATATAAAACTTCAAGTATCAGTCATTCTAACCCTTTCCATCATGGTGAAAGAACATACTTAGGACACACACGCACATACAGGAAAAAAGCAGTTCCTAAAATGTTACATGAGTTTCTGTTTTCAGTCACTTCAGAAGCAGGACTGATGGTACTTGCTCCCTGACACACTGGAATACCCTGCTTCACTTGGGTAGGTATAATAATTCTGCTTTCCTCTTTAACTTGCAATTTCTTATTCTTCACTCCTCAAAACCTCTCTCTTCCCTCTAGTTACCCCCTTCCGTTTTCATAATCACATAGCAGCCATGTTAGCACTCCTGAAAACATAGTGTAGTCATGATCTTCTTACTGATCCATCCCTCAGTATGCTGTGGAGTAGGATGTGTATTCCTATCTACTTTCACAGCGTTTCTTGACTCCCTCTCACCTTCACAAAATCTTCTGTAGTCAATATGGGGAGGCAGCAAAATTCAGTTCTTCTCCAGTTTTGCCTGTAAATGTTGCTTCTTCATACATCAGCAAGACTTCTTAGGATATTAAATTAACCCCTCAGTTGCTGATTTGGATTTTCTTTTTGATTATATTGATATTTAGTCCTGCGCACAACAGACCCTGACTGGCATTTAGGTACTGGCATAACAGAGATTAAAAGTCAGTGTGGGTTGTTCATGTCTCCTCAGTTGCTTCTGCAGGCTGTATTCAGCTCTTACCTGTGCAGCTCCCTTGCATTCTGGTAATGCTTTTAGGGACCTTTCAGCTACACAACTGTCTTCATTCACATGGAAAGGGCTAACAGGGATTTTAGAAGCAATTCTATTAATGCCTTTCTCAGTTCTATCTTGACTTTGCTAGATTTTCTTTTTAAGTTTACTAAGTCCAAGAATAACTGAGCAATTAAAGTTTTTCCAGTACTATTCTCACAGTTCTAAAATGTTACTGAAATATTCTGTGACTCAGTTATCTTGCAATAAGACACCTCTTCTTATGTCTGAAATGCTCAAGAACATTGCTGCTATTGCTCAGTATTTTAATTTTTCTTTCTATAATCAAATCTTTGCCTGTTCTTCTTAAACCATTAATTTCTTGCCTTTCTCCTCATCAAGACTAGCTTTCCAAGGAACCAGTTCAGAGCTTAAAACAAAAGCAGCAAGAAGGAAGTGCTTACTGAAACTTCCCTAAAAATACCCCTTAGCAAACAGGATTGCTGTCCTGTCTGTTCTATTTATAATGCCCAGAAAGTGGAGCAGGGTTATTTCTTGAAGAGAAGCATTGCTTTCTTAACCTAAAGCTATTACACTGGTTATGCCAAGAAATCACTTGTTTTAAAGGGAAAAGGAACTAAATGCTGACTTACCTTTCTGAAGAAGTGTATAGAAAGCTGAAAGTTGATCAGGAAAGACACTGGGTGACAGTGTGGGCATATGAACAGAGAGCTCCATTTTGGAGACCAAAAGGAACCAGACTGCAGTTAAGGGGGATGACAGTGACAGGAGGACTTAAGTGTATACAACCCTCCTGTTTGAATAGTGAGGCTTATGTAGCTTAGCCACCATGAGAATGAAAAATGTATGTAATGGCCAGATTAGTTAAGCCTTTAGCACAAACTGTCTTTGTGCTCTGACAGCTATGTACTGTCACCTGACTCAGAGATGCTTCAATACAAATAAAGAGAAGAATTGGGAAGGAGGGCATGAATTGCCGACTAATTTGCTTTCTGTTTTATAGCTACAGAATGCCTCAACTCCTGGATAACAGCAGTTCACATGAACAGGTTGCTGAACATTATGCATCAGAATCCATTGTCTCCATTGTTATCTTCATCATTATTTTCATCATAGGTATCCCAGGCAATGGACTGGTGATATGGGTAGCTGGTCTGAAAATGAAAAGGTCTGTGAACATTGTCTGGTTCCTAAACCTTGCTGTGGCTGACTTCATTTGCTGCCTATCCTTGCCATTTTTCATTGTTCACCTGGCCCTCCATGAACACTGGCTGTATGGTTGGTTCCTCTGCAAAGTCATCCCATCAGTCATAATCTTCACCATGTTTGCTAGCATCTTCCTACTTACGGCCATCAGCATTGACCGGTGCCTTCTTGTGATGAAACCCATCTGGTGTCAAAATCATAGAACAGTGAAATCTGTATTACTAATATGCAGTGGCATTTGGATCCTGGCCTTCATTTTTTGCTGTCCTGTCTTCCACTACCGTGAGACTAGCACTCATGATGGCAAAACTGAGTGTGGGTACAATTTTGGAGATCACATAGTGCCAGATTATGTGGATGGTCCTGTAAATGAGTTACAGGAAGAATACTCACTGTTAGACTACAGTCATAATGACTCCTGGGTTAATGTCTATGAAGATGATTATTCTGTGTCACTTGCCTTAGTGGCAGTAAACATCACTAGGGTTATCTTTGGCTTCATACTTCCCTTTGGCACAATGGCAGTTTGCTATGCCCTCATTGGTTTCAGAACACATGCAAAACAGTTTCACAAGCCACGCAACAGAATGCTGAGAACAATTGTGGTCGTGGTAGCTGCATTCTTCATTTGCTGGGCTCCATACCATGTAGTTGGGATTCTGTACCTTATACCTACTCTTGGAACACCACTGAGGCAGTCACTTATCCTCTGGGATCACCTCTCTACAGCACTTGCATATGCCAACAGCTGCATCAATCCCCCTCTCTATGTTTTCGTGGGGCGGGACTTCAGGGCAAAGGCACGACAATCACTGCAAGGAATCTTGGAAGGTGTCTTTACTGAGGAGTCAACACGTTCCACCCCCTGCTCTCTTCACAGAAGCAAGACTTCAGCAGAGAAGGACACAAGCAGCACAGTGTAATGCAAGACTTCCTATCACCGCTGTAGAAATAGGAGCTACGGCCCTGCACATCAATCGCTCTCCACTTAACAGCTTTATTTTTTTTTATCCAGCACATCTGATTAATCTGCAGCTCCAAACACAAAGCACCGAGATGGTTTAGCAAACCCCTTTAGATCCTACAGAGATGGGAAGTTGAAGTACCAAGAGTAATAATGTCAGACAAGATGCTGGTGAAGGAGGAGGCAGAGTACTTCAGCCTTTAAAGATGAAAGCAGGCTTGCGGGATGATTTGTGGTGGGATCATGTAGTTTAACCTCTGAATTGCTAGAGGAGAACATCATTAGAGTTATTTGCATATGTCTACATTCTCCAACTCCTGTCTCTGATAAACTGCATATGAAAGCAACTTTTGACGTCTCCTTGGAATCTGTCATCCTGTTTTCCCTCTCCTTTGAATGTACTTGGGGTCTGAGGGTTGGTTTTTTTCCTCTGAACATTTCCCTAGAGGGTGGTGCTACATTTTCTTACAGCAGTGCGTGAGAAGAGCACTTGCCCCAGTAAGCTGCATTGAGCTGACTTTCATGCCCTGGTAGATAATGCCTAAGATGTTTCTTTGTCCTGGCAAATACACCACTGTATGGCAGTAACTGGTCAAATGCACATGCTATGGCTATATGCACTAGCCTGCACTCATTCACTCCCTCTACCACTGGAGTCCCAAATCTTCCTTTTGAGAGGTACATGCAAATGTACCTACTGCATTTTAAAACAGCACGAGCACAATTTGAGCAACTGCACTCATTGCTGAGCCAGATTAGATGGCTGCTGGACTGTTAGGCATTTGGTAAAGCCCTGGAATTCAGAGGCAACAACCTCCACTCTGACCCCAAGAGGGGTGGGGAATAAGCCTGTTGCAGCACAGTCAACCTGCTCTCATGTCTTGCAGGTTGAGGAGGATAAAAGTTGTGTCCTGTCAAGCTAGTTGGGCGGGGGGGGGGGGTTCCAAGTCTGGATACTCTGCTCCTGAAATGCACAAGTACATTTCCTAGGAACTCTGAAGTGGTTTAAAAACCATCTTTCTGTTAGTCCTTCCCTAAAGGAGTAAACTAAATGAATGGTCTGACAAAGTCCCTAAGCATTGGCATCATTTTTCTTTGCTTTCTGGCAAGCACAAGTTGACAGACTCACTGATCTCTGTGCCCGGAGAACTTCTGACATCCTGAAAAGTCTTGGTCTTAAAGTACGTAGCAGTGGGGGGCTGATCATTTAGCCCCTAAATTCTGGTTCTGATGTAAGTGGGTGGGAACCATGCCCACCAGCTAGGCGCCGCTGGCAAAGAAGTCAATACTGGCACCAAGAGGGTTAAACCATAAACATTCACTTTTTGCTTTTATTAAGAAAGCATGCACAAAAATAAACTCGTGAGACCACGCTCCTCTCTCCTGGCCACTGACACAAAGCACGAGGGGGCCTGCAGAGGGGGACTTGCACCGCGCACACTGCGGAGCTCCACACGCCTGCCCAGGGCCGAACCACGCACCAACAACACACGTTTTATCTCAGGGCAGAGGAACGGGGCTGATTTGCACACTGACCGGCATGTATTTACATATGCAAATGAGGCACAACTTAATATGCAAAATGAGGCAAATATTAAAATGAGGCGCACTTTATACGCAGAAGGAGCCATCGCAGTTGTTTTCTCTTCCGGTGGTGTTTTCAGAATTCCACAGGGCCGGCTCTCAGTAATAACCTTTGCAAAGCACTAACTGGCACCCACCAGAGGTCATCTCTCCTGGTTGTCTCTGGTGCCACTTTTCCACAGAAACCCATCACACATGCTTCCGAGCTGTATCATTCCCATCCTGAGGCAGCAGAGAGAACAGCTGACTCCACGCTGCAGCTGCCTGGGATTCCTCATTTCTCTTGGAAACACTCAATGATGAACTCCTCCCCAAAAACACACTTAAAAAGGGAGGAAAAGAAAAAAAAAAAGAAAAGAAACAAAACCGTCCACCCTCCCAATCCAGGGAGACTCTGTCCACTTCCCTGACAAACATCCAATCGCTTTATCCCTACAGGAAATTTTAAAAGCAATGCTAGTTCCCCACCTTCCTGCAGCCAGAGTAGAGGTTATCACTCCCCTGCCCCAGATCTGTCAAGCAGTCCTAATGTTTTATTTCTATCCTGGTTCCCTTCACTGGTGAACAGGGAATAAAGGCTGGGGGGAGGCTTTACAAAATATTAAGACGAAACAAGAGGTTTGACAGAAAGGAGCCAATACCAGCAAAAAGGGGAATAGAGGACACAGCTTTGGGGAGGAGGCATCTCAACACTCACTCCTGCTCCTGCACCTTTTCCACCTTCCTGATTCACAAGTGCTGACAAAACCTATCCTTTGGGATTTACACTAGATTCCACAATCTCCCCAGCTGAATTGCAAAGGGGTCTGACCCACCCTCCTCCATTCTATACTACACTCTTAGGCCGTTCATTTTAATAATCTGCCCCACCTTCATACTCTCTTCTAATGCACCTCTTAGAAAAAACACTCATGAGGGCCTCCCAGTTACTTGACCGGAGTCCAGCCCCTTGCTCATCATCCTGTCATTCACCTCTACTCTGAGCAGCAGCTTACTCCTCCCACCACAGACCATTCACACAGTGGGAACCACCAACGAGAGCCCTGTTGCTGCTAGTGCTCTAGAACCACAGGCAAGAGCAGTCTCCAAAGAAATCCGAGGGCTGGAGGATCAAACAACAACTGAACAAATACTGATGGGAGAAAACCTCCAAATTTGCATATGCAAGTAAGAGCCTCAATACTATTTTGAAGAAGAGATTGAAGGGGTGGAGGGTGAAGTTAAAAGCTCTGGGGAACAGAATTTGCTGAATCACATGCGACACCCCTGACTGCTTCTTTTACCTGATAGGCATGTAGGCTTCACCCAGAGACTGCAAAAGGCAGTGTAGAAAATAGGTCATCATTCCCTTAAAATCTCCCTCAGTTGTCACAGGTGGCACTGTATTCCAAACCCCAACTTCTCTGCTACATTCTCCTTCCTCCAAATTCAGGTCAACCCTCCCAGCTCAGCTCTCTCTACCTCAGGGATTACCCTCGCTTTGTACTTGGGAACTCTTACTTCATTTCCTCCTTTTCCTGCTGGTGCGAGAAAGTTCACAGAGCTAAGATCACCTCCCCAGTGTCCCTGTAGCCCCCGGACCTTTACAACATTTACGAAACAACAGAACTACAGGCTCCCAGGGTCCACTAGGCTCTCTCACTCCAGTAGCCAATACAACAGATTCACCGGCCACCTTGAAGGGAAAGAGGGATTGTTAAACGCAAAATGACGGAAGCAGAGAAAGATGCACTCAAGGATTCAGCCTTCCAAGGTCTTTTCATGGCACCAAGGACCCATCTTTCCGCCCTCCACAGCGCACCACGCAACACGAAAGAGCCAATCTGATGTGTCCAAGGCCACCAGAGGAGGGGGAGGACTGTGCTCAATTATTGGTAATAATAATAACAATAATAATAATAATAAACAAAAGAAGAAAAAGAAGATAAAACAGGACGCAAGGAAGGATTATCTTCGGCAGCATCTTGCGGTGGCTTCTCTGGCGGAGATACAGAATATATATCTATATACAGACAAGGCAGGGAGGCTGGGGAGGGTGGTGCTGGCACCAGTGACCCCATGTCCCCCTCCTGCTCCACGTCCTTCACAAAGGACGGGCTATCAAGTCTGTAACTCATTAGGTGATCAAGTCCCAGTCAAAATCATCGGGGATTTCCTCAGTGGCGCCTGGAGGAGGCCCTGGAGGCCGAGGGACCAGATGGTGAGCTGCCCAAAACCAACAGAAAAATAGAACAGAAAGGGAAAAGAACAGTTAGAATAAAAAATGTCACACTTTTTTCACAGTGGGCCCTTAGGCAAAAGAAAGCGTAAGGATTTGGGTCTTCTCCTCTCCAACAACTGAATAAGCAAGAACACTACTGGCATGATTTTCTCTGTCAGACAGCACCTACCAATGTCTGTAGGTGGTCTGCTATGAAATTCTCTAAAGCAGTTTCTACAGAGGTTAAGTCTGAGTCTCCTTAACCTTCCTTACAGCTTACTGCTGATGAAACACAAAGCACTTCATCAACAGAACCTTCTTCTGTAAAGTTGCCTTCAAGCAACTGAGGGCAAGGCTGAGCTCAAAGACTATTTACGTGAAGTGAAAGATTCAGGCCACTGAAATCCCAAACCTTGCCAGAGCTATGGCAGAACCCTAAATGGAGGGTCCCTTGTAATCCAATCTCCTTCTTTACTCTCAGTGCTGTATTTGATTAGTAAGTGCTTTGGGAAAAATGCGCAAAGGGCTTGGGAACCAGCTCGTTGATGTTCCCTGGTAAAATACACCTTAATCATAGAATAAATAGAATGCTTTGGGTTGGAAAGGACCTTAAGACCACCTAGTTCAAACCCCCCTGCCATGGGCAGAGACACCTCATGCTAGACCATGTCACCCAAGGCTCTGTCCAACCTGGCCTTGAACACTGCCAGGGATGGAGCATTCACCAGTTCTTTGGGCAACCTGTTCCAGTGCCTCACTACCCTCACAGTAAAGAACTTCCTTACATCTAGCCTGGACTTCCTTGTTTAAACCTGTCACCACTTGTCCTATCACTACAGTCCCAGATGAAGACCTCCTCTCCAGCATCATCTATAGGTCCCCTTCAGATACTGGAAGGCTGCTGTGAGGTCTCCACACATTCTTCTCTTCTCCAGTTTGAACAGCCCCAATCATCTCAGCCTATTTTTGTATGGGAGGTGCTCCAGCCCCTGATCATCCTTCGTGGCCTCCTCTGGACCTACTCCAACAGCTCCATGTCCTTTTTTATGTTAAGGACACCAGAACTGTACACCCCTTACCTGTAATGTTACCACTTACCTGGGCGATTATATCCTGGAGAGTCCTGGGTGGACATCTGGTACATAGGAGATGGCCCGGAGAAAAGATGGGGGGGCTGGGGTTGGCCATAGGAGTTCACTGTGAAAGGAGTAAATAAAAAAAAACAAAAACAAAAACAAATCCAAATCCACAGAACAAAAAAAACAAACAAAAAAACAACCCCCCCAAAAACAAACAAACAAAAAACCCCACAAACCTAAAACCAAAATAAACTAAACTGTTAATGTTCTGGTCAGCTGTCTTAGCCCTGACTGAGTGGAGGCTTTGCCACAGAGCAACTCACTCAGACCCACAGGATACTGTGGGATGCATTCAGCTCTTGGGTCCTAACTGCAAGCTATAGCTTGGTCAGAGGTCTTGTTCTCTGGAGGCGGCAGGAGTTTCTCTACTATTGTAAAAGAAAAGCATTTTCATCCAGAAGCACCACAAGCTGGCTCAGTATCATCCATTTAACTATGTATTAGACAACGCACACCATCACAGTTATATCAAGACCATGATATCCTCTGAGCTCTCCTCAGAATTCAGAGTAAATCCTCTTACTTCTTGTCCAGCCAGTATTTCCCTGACAATGATATAAGAGTTTTCATCTTAACAGCTCCTACAGCTCTTGCCATCTGGAATAGCAATTTCTTTACCTTGCCATTCCTTTCTGTTAGTCCCCTACAAAAGCCATCCCCACTCCCTTCTTCTATGGGTTTACCTTTCAAATGTATTTCTACCTGGAGAGGTTGCATGTCAGTCGTATGGGTCACACATTAATGGCCTGCCTAGGCCACAGCCACAGGACATGCTAATACCTTAGAGCCAGAGAAACTGAGTTGCTATGAACAGCTCTAATGGCTTAGCCCTGAGTTGCTTGCTGCTGCCTTGCCTGGCAAAGCTGCAAGTAGCTCAGGACACTCACAGAACTGGCCCTGAATAAGTTGTCATTTTAGACTCCCTCCTAATTACCTTGGTTCATGGATTGCTCCTGTTTGCCGCTGTTCAGGGCACAAGAATCAGAGATTCGGGGGGGCTGCTGTGGGCCAACCAGATGAGGGAGCTGGCCTGTCTGGGTAAGGAAGTGATTAAGGGAGTCACAGAGGTTAGCAATATGATGTTGATCCAGCGTCCAGTTCTTCCGTTCAGCCTGGCGCAGACTCTCCATCAGCTCTGCAGGGGACAAAGGACAATGTTAAAGACAGTACTTACACTGTGGTCTTCTGTGCAGAGTTTGTCTTCTACCCCTAAATCCCACCTTCTCCTCACAAGCCCAACCACTGCTCTGAATCTGCCACCAAACTCCTGGAGAGCTCCATATCTAGGATACTGTCTCAGTGACTCAGGTAGGGATGTGAAGGGAAAAATCTGAGTTAGCTTTCTAATGTTCTTGTATAAATTAATTGCCTCTGCCCCAAATTCCTGCAGTGTTCAAGCGCTTCAGGGTCTTTAACAAAACCATGAAGCAGGACACCTCATTTTACAAACAGAATTTTTTAGTCCCTGCAAAACCCATGGACTTGACACCGTTACATTGGAAAAAAGCCAAAGATCTGGGTAGAGCACTTACACATTCTGGACTATAGCCCTAGTCACTGAATCACTAGACCTAATCACTAAGTCAACACTGACCTGAGAATTGGGAATGCTCAATGCTAGACCAGTTCAGCCGGTTTACCATCTTGAAGCTTTCCTTCAGGGAATCGATGTTAGAGCACCAATCAGGGGGAAATGCTGGAATGAAATAGGAAAAACATTATTCCAGTACAGACTGCCGTTTCCCTCCACCCCTTAAGAGAAATGACTGGCCCTTCTTCACCAAAGAGCCTGATGCTACAGTCACTGGCAATCCTTTTTCACTCAGAAGACCAGGGATGGTGCCTTTTATTTAGCCCATGACTTTATTCTGCATCCCTGAACAGAAACCCAAGCCCAGTGTGGATGTATTCTTCTTCCAATCAGTAAGAAAGCATTTTCCCTCTCAGATTTCAATCATAATTGGCTTTCATCCTTTTTCTCCACACACATAATTTAGGCACTACTTAGGGAAAGCTCACTCGTGGAATTTCTGTCTGGGGGCACTTCACTGTTTCACTGTTCCCTTTTCCCCAGATGTTCTTTTCATTGCCTCTGACTCACCAAAGCCAGCATTGTTGATTGAAGCCTGTGACTGCTGCTGCTGGTGCTGATGTGGCTGCTGCTGTGGGTGGGAGTGTGGGTGATGTTGCTGATGCTGGTGGTAGCCTCCATGCTGCATTGGGGGTGGGTGCATGGACATCACTGGTGGAGGGCCATAACCTTCACCACCCTGCTGTTTTGCCCCCTGGGATGGGCAACCCTCTGGAGTTGGAGTGTGGAGTGGGGGAGCAGTACCCACTGATGAGGGGCCTTGCTGCTGCTGCTGGTACATGTAGTAGTTGTGGTTGGAAGGCTGCATGTCACCAAGGAGAGAAGAGAAACCTGCCAAGCAAAAGAAGGGAACTTTAAGAGCCTCCCGGATTAGACCTCTGCTTAAATAATGCATCTCCAATTTCACACTGCTCATCCTGCTATTTATGAAGCTTTTGGAGTGCCCTCTACAGGCTGCTAACAACTATCACCTGCACAGTTGCTCCAGGTTCTCTTCAAAACAAAAGGCTCTACAACAAAGCCCCAGCAAGATTTAATCTTCTAGTACAAAGTTCGAAACTTAAATTCCTCGCTGGATTTTTCCTATATTTACCAAAGTAACCCGTGCTCTCTTGAACCCACGCTTCTCCCCTTACATTGTGGAACCTCCAGGAAAATACATTACAGTAAAGGGCATTACATGCCACTAACCTGAGCTACCCATTTCCTACTTTAAGTGCGCTTACTTGACCACTCACAAGCAAACATGAGTTTTTCACTAGATTTAAAATCAACCCTTAGAGTTTACTACTACTGTGATGTGGCAAAAGGATGAATACTGGCACACCCTGACTCAAAATTCCCTCAAAACTCAAATTTTCCTAAGCTACCTTACAGCTGAAGACTTGAGGACAAAAAACCTGACAGCTGCTAAGTTTTACATCAGAGGCACATACTGAGGCGAGGTTCTTCTCTACATTCTTGTATCTCGCCCATTTTACAGTACCTCACACAACAGGCTTCTGCCATGAATCTCTAGTACCAGCATGATGAAAGCAGTAAAAGTGATATTTTTATTTCACTGAAGCTACAAGTTAAGAGGAGCCTCCTAAAGTACAAAACTGCCTGCACTGTGTGATGTCACAAAGGATACATAATAACGTATTCCTTTTTACACCAGGCTATAAGAGTGTTTAAAGGTAGCAACAGCATCCATAGATTGTTCTTGTTTCACATGAACATCTGATCATATTCCTACTGTCATTCTGCCCTCTTGTGGCTGCTTCCTCAATCCCAGAAATGCAAACCACGAATGGAGCTGTAGGATCTCCACTCTCAATCCACAAAGCTCAACTTTCCAAGGCCTTGAACAGTACTAGCTTTAACACACCTGAGCACTGCCAACTGTTCATTCTCCTTTTAGAGAAACTCCACATGCAACAATTCCCTTCCTCTCATGGTTTCTAGCCTGAAATTGTGAGTACTTCTCCAACACGCTTTTCTCTAAGCTTCTGCCATTTTAGTATTTGCTTTTGTACCAATGCAAGGTATTTTTAAATCATTATCATCTTTATTCTGACAGAACTATGGGTACCAGTAGATAAAAGACATGCAGATTTCTTATCTGCTCCTGGCAGAACTGATTACAGCATGCCAAACAAGGAAAGTCTGTTTGCACAGGCTCCTAAAAACAGGGGAAGATCTGAGATACCAAGGATAGATCGGTGGACAAGACTGTGTGGGCAGATACCTGCCCACCCCACATGACGCATATAGTTACTCACCATGCTGAGAAGAAGATGATTTCTCCAGCATAGATTTGTAGAGGTTTCGGAAGGACCAGCTAAGATCCTGGAAGTTGATCTCAGAGTAGGAGAACTTAAAGTCATGGTTGGCACTGTACAGTGGGGGTGGCACATCAGCCCCTTCACGGCCCTGCCCCCCTGCTACAGTAGAGGCAACATCCACAGGCCCTGCACCCTGCTAAGGAAGGTAGAAGGAAGGCCTTTAGAACATGCTAGGATTTGTAACTTGAGACAGGGATCTGGAGACTAGATACAGGTAGAACATGCACTGATATCCCACTTAGCTCATCTCCCAACAAATCTTCCCAAATGCCATCTGCCTAGAGAAAAATCAACCACCTCCCTCTCTCTGCAAAACACTGGCTTGAGCCCTTCCTTCAGCTATCTCATACCATTATGCCATTACCCTTATCCCTATCCAGCCCTCTGTTAAAATTTACTTCCTCCTTAATTTTCCATCTCTGCAATTACAGCCTCTTACCTTGTTTTCGGTTTTGCCTCTACATCACAATTTTCATGATTCCCTCTATTCTCACCATTCTGCTTTTCTATTCATGCTATTCTCTGCCTCTCTTCCCACCCTTATAAGGCTTCTATCCTTTGTGCTGCTCACCTGACTATAGTTGGTAATGGAGGTGTTGCTCTGGAGTGACAGCTGAGGGGTGGCCTCAGGTGGCAAAGAGGCTTCTGTGCTGACTGGAACAGCCCCTCGGGGACTTTTACTTGCCTCTTGCTCTGGGGAGTCTTGTGGGATCTGTGAATGGGGAAGGAAGAGAAAAGGAAAGGAGCAGAAATCAGAAACAGATGGAGAAGTGAAACTGCAGATGGGAAGCCAGCTCCCCCAGTGTAGAAGTTCATGGCTTAGAAAATAGAAGGACTTCTTCTCACTGAAGAGTCAGGATAAAGGACTTTAAACAAGCTTAAACTTTACTGAACAATGGTAACAACAGCCAATCAGGAGGACATACGTGCTAGTTCATTCCATCCTAGGCTTTGTCTCCCCTTCTGTATACCCTGCCCCAAAATGACAACGTAGTTCAGCGCTGAAAGGACTACAAGGAGCAAGAAAGGAATTCCCCCTCCTGTTTCATACAGTCTGTAAAGAACAACACTCACGTCATCATCTGGAGGATGCCGCCTCTTGCGAGACATATCTGGACACGTATCTATTGTCCAGTAAGAGCCCTGGAAAGAAAACCCATTGGTGAATGTGTGATTAAATGAGAAAGCATCCTGGAGCAGGAGGCTACTGCCTTAAAGCATGCAGCAACGACTAAACATGAGGACCCCAAGGCCCACCCTGCACAACATCAGACAGACTTGCATGTTGGAAAGGGATTCATTTCTTGCACTGTTTTTTACTGAATAGTGAGATATGATGCTACTGGTGGAAGGCAGAATGCTCTACACTTCCATCACTCTGAGACAGGACATCAAGAAGACAAAAGAAGGCTAAGGGGTTCTAATCACTGTCTTCAACTGTGTAAGGAGATTATGAAGAACACAGAAACAAACTCTTCTCAAAAATGCACAGCACAAGAATTAAAGGCAACAAACACAAGTTACAGCAAGGAAAATTACAGTCAGGTATAAAGAAAAATTTCTTCACAACAGTGTGGTGCAGCACTAGAACAAGTGCCCAGCTCTGGTATCCCCATCCCTGGATATATTAAATACTCAGTAGGGACCTCAATAACCCAATTTAATTGTTCCTTTGTGGGATGGGGATGCGTGTTGACCTCCAGAGGTGCCTTTCAACATAAAATGGCCTATAATTATGTCTGTTGTTTTCTGAATAAGTATAAAGAGAACTCTAAAGTGTTATTTAGCTCACTTTGGCCTCTAATTGAAATCTGAAGAATCAGTGACAAGCACAGAACAGGTTTTCGTTACGGACCCAGCCCAACATGCCAATGAACACCTGCAGACATGTACACTGAAGTCAGTTAGGATTTCCCAAAATAAGCCGTATAATCAATGGTATTTTTGAGGAGTGATTTTCAAAGATATACTACTTTCATTTACAGATGCCAAATGAACACCACTTAAGTCCTTTAAATGTAACCTGAAGTTAAAGGCCTGAACAAGTGGCCCTTTCTGGCAACTTTTGGATGGTGGGGAGGAAAAAAAAAAAAATCTTTCTAAATACACAGCTTCTTGTCCCCACCTTCTCCTTGTTTGGTTTTTGGTTGGTTTGTTTTTTTTTTTTTCTTGACAGTAATATCTGCATGCCAAGATGCCATGTCTTGGTTTTGCTAGCAAATCCCCTTTACAATCTATATATACTAACAGAGCGTTATTAGTTCTTACTCAGCCAAATTCCTAAATTCTTGAGTTTTACTTGTAAATAATTTCTACAGATTTGAACTATCTTATGGTGATTTTTTTTTCCCCAACACAAAGCATTCTTCAGCCTAAATGGGTAGTAGTTCTGCCCTCACTTCAATGGATCTTGTCTCCATAAGACCCATAATGTCATATCATACTCCTGCCATTCACCAGCAGCCACTACAGACTTTCGTAATAGAATAGGGCAGACTAGGCCCACATTTTACACATAAAGATCAAGAAGAAAAACAAACAAAACTAATAAAGTAATTCAACCCCACTTTTCCCTTCTTCAGTATCTTTAAAGCCAACTGAAGATAACAGGTAAGAAAAATAGTTGCTAAAACTGTTAAGGCCCCTTTACAAGTTCCCTTTAAGTGAATGCCAAAGCACTGCAGTAAATCTTACTACTGCTTCCATTTCTGCCTACACTTTGGGTTTCAAATTCCAGGCATGAGTTAGAAAGGGCAAGCCCAGCTTATTCCCTACAGTTTTAAACTGCTTGCCTAGGAGCATGCAAATTTCTTACCTTCCCAGGATCATCTCTTGGTCGAGGCACCTTCCGGAAACATTTATTCAGAGAGAGGTTGTGACGAATAGAGTTCTGAGGAGACATTAAGAGATACAGGTAAGTGCCATAACAAAAACATACAGCTGAGTATGTCTGGGAGCAGGTAGAGAAAATAGAAGGATGCTGCAGACTCAAAGCCAAAGCTCACTACATATACCCAGAATGGAGCACAGCAGAAGCTGTGTAAAGGAAAGGGATGGATTAGGATGAATATGGGGCTGAACTATGCATATATCTACAGAAGGTGCAGTGAAAATAGTATCAGTATGATGCAGAGGTTCGTAGTGATGGAGGTTTTGGGGGAAGCGATGGTGGTTTTGTTTTTCTTGGCTGTTGGTGGTGAGGGTTTGCATACTCCTTCTTAGAGGCCACGACATACATGCAACAGAATTCTTGGAGAAAACAAGAACTTCTGGCTCTGCATTTTCTCCAGCTGGTCAACTTCGTTTCACATCTGTCGTGGTTTGAGGCCTTCAAACAGTTCTGCTCACTCACTCCCCCCTCTTTCTTCCCTACTCCCGGGGGATGGGGAGGAGAATCAAAAGAATGCAACTCCCACAGGTTGAGGTAAGAACAGTTTAGTAACTAAGGTGTAACATAAATCACTATTGCTACCACCAATAATAATACAAAAGAAAATACAAGGAAAGAGAATACAACAGATCTTCAACTGATACCTAGCCACCCCACGCAGTTCCCCCCCATCACCTGATACCAAGCTCGACTACACAGTGCACACCATCACCTCATACCAAATCCTGGCCATGCTGTGCACCCCCCCCCGCACCACCACCCTTCCAGGTCTCTGCTCTCTGTCTCTACATGCTGGGGATGACGTTCTGTGGTATGGAATACCTCTTTGGTCAGTTTGGGTCAGGTGCCCTGTCTCTGCTTCCTCCCAGCTTCTTCCTGGCTCCCCTCCTCCCTGGTAGAGCATGAAACTCCAAAAGTCCTTGGCCAGCCTAAACATTCTAAGCCATAACTATAAACACTGGTGTTATCAGCACTGTTCCCAAGCCAAAACTCCAAAACACAGTGCTGCACCAGCTGCTGCTTAAAGGAGAAAGATGACTGCTGCTGCTGAACCCATGACAACATCCATCTTTATATTTTGCTCAATGAGGATAGTTTGCACAGAATTAAGAAAATAATTCTTGTAATTAGAGAAAAAGGGTACTTTAGCAATGCAAGCCCTCACCTTCCAACCAATACCAGCATTTTTGTAATAGGGAAAGTTGTCACAGATCCAACGGTAGATCTCGCTAAGTGTCATCTTCTTGGCAGGTGATGAGTTGATGGCATACGTAATCAAAGTGGCATAGCTGTAACGTGGCTTCCCATCTTGGTGCACTGCAGCCTCATCCTTACTCAGGGTGGCATTGGGATCAGTTGGTGAGCCTGGGGCACACTTTCGGGCAGTCCCTGGAGGTCCTGCTTGTGAGGAACCACCTAATTTTTCAATAGTAGCCCTTAAAGTAAGCTGTGGGAGCCAGTCTATGGAAGTGAGGCTGCTTTCCAGGTCAGAGGCCATGATGCTGGAAGCAGGAGTATCTGTAAGGGGAAAAGAAAGAAAAGAGAAAGGAACTCCTGAGATATAAACAAGGCGAACCTTAAGAACAGAAACACCCGTTTGCACTCCTCCTCTGCTTCTCCCCCTACAACAAATACTGGTGGGAAGATCATCCTACTTCATATACCTTATTCTCAGCCAGAAAGAATCATCCAAAACCAACTATGATCATGTCTCTGGGAGGACCATCCTTATTCATAGCAGCCGGGTCAGTGCTGATGGTAACACTGCTTGAACAGTCTTAGCCAGAACATCCCAACTGTTCCCAGATAGAGAACTAAGATCTCCTCAAAGGACGTGGAACCTTTTCAGCAGCTATATCACATTCACTCTTTTACCACATTAAGTGATACAACCTTGGGACCCTTCACAAGTATTACCTGTAATCCAGTAGGTTTAACTGTGTCAGGTAAGAGGAAAATCATAGCTAAAAGGGAATATGCCATCATACCATATACAAAACCACAACTTAATTAGATCATCTGGAAACTCAGGATTGTGACTATCTTAATTTGGAGATAAATTAATTTCTATCTAAGGCCTACCCTCTCTTTTTGCCTTAGGTGACATAATGAATCCTACTCCTTAGAGCTAGGATTACATATCATTTTAAAACACCAAGATCATCCATAATGCTATATATAGATAATTACATCTACCATGTTGAGGTGGAACAGACTATATTAAGCTCATAATAGTTAAAGCTTTGCCTACCGTAAGCTATTTTTCCTAAATATACATATAATTTCATTATGTCTTGCTTAATTCACAACATAACAAGCAAGTATTTTCCCCTATCTGAGACACAATAAAAACTTACTTGTCCAAAGTCACACATTAAGTTTGCCACAGGGTATAAACAGACTCTGGATCTTTCCTCTCATAAATATTATATATTTCCCTTATAAAACACACCTGTCCAACAAGGCTAGCACTTGTACTCAGGGTTTTCTACTTACTAATTATTTTATATGAAGAAAATATTCAGCAGCATGAACTTGTATGAACTTGTACACTTAGCACACAAACTTGTATGCTGTCTTTTGTAGTAGTCAAGGCAGGAGAAAGATCATCACTCTTACTCATCACTATACCAGGAGCAATCCCTTTAAGTCTGGACTGAGGTAGCTAAGTTTCCATGGCCACAACCTGCACTGCTCTGCATTTATTCTTTGCATAACAAGAAGAATCATGTCTTGAAGAGCTGCAAGTGCTGCATCTTTCATTTTAAAATTAATCTTTGTAGAGTATTAGGTGATATTTTGGGCATGCTAGTGCATACAAAAGGTAAATGCAGAAACACACACTTACATACACACTCATGTGACAAATGAAACACAGTAAGAGACAACTGACAGACATGAACACACTCCGCTTAAGAAAGATTCATCAGCAGACACCTCCCACCAAGTGCATCACTCAGAGGAGTGGATCAGATGAGACAGGGAGACACTCATCTGCATGAATACCAATTAGATACTCATTCTAAAAATAGGTATTTGACAATAACACAGCGTGGATGCACAGATCCAGAGACAGATGAGCCCAGCATTTTGACACAGAAGCTCCCTGTTCTTCCCTCACAACCATATGCATTATACCTTGCACTTCTGCACTGAAGTGCTCTTGCAAAACAAAAGCGTGCAAGAATCTACACTCCCAACAACTCTGTCTGCACTAAACCTTTAATTTTCATGCACATACTAATCACACCTCTTAGAGCTCAAACCACAACAAAATCCATCCCTCAACTGCCACAAGCAGTGGCTCCAAAGCCTGGGCTCAGAAAACACCTCCTAACTGCACAGTTAACACTACCACTCACACTCATGCGCATGCTCAGACTGAGAAGTAAAATTGCAGCATTACAGTATCTACAGTGATTAGAAACGTTTTTCTGTCTAGTGGAGGAAAAGCCCAACTGCTACTACCTTATCTATCTACTCATCTGCCACACTTATCACATATGATAGCAATGACTACTTGCTACACAGCTAACTAGACCAACAGAAGTGAAAAAGGCTATCCATTATCCACCCTCCTCAAGTTGGTGCTTATTGAGTATGATTGCTCTTTTTGGCTGAATTGATGTCCTGGCTTAAAGCTCTCAAACTCAAGCAATCGCTCTCTCACTCACTTCCCCCTCTTTCTTTCCCAGTCCCAGAGAGATGGGAAGAAGAATCAAAAGAATGCAACTCCCACAGGTTGAGGTAAGAACAGTTTAGTAACTAAGGTGTAACATAAATCACTACTGCTACCACCAATAATAATACAAGAGAAAATACAAGGAAAGAGAATACAACAGATCTTCACCTGATACCTAGCCACCCCACGCAGTGCTCACCCATCACCTGATACCAAGCTTGACTACACAGTGCACCCCATCACCTCATACCAAATCCCGGCCACGCTGTGCATCCCCTCTGCACCACCACCCTTCCGGGTCTCTGCTCTCCATCTCTACATGCTGGGGATGACATGCTGTGGTATGGAATACCTCTTTGGTCAGTTTAGGTCAGGTGTCCTGTCTCTCCTTCCTCCCGGCTCCCCTCCTCCCTGGCAGAGCATGAAACTCCAAAAGTCCTTGGCCAGCCTAAACATTCTAAGCCATAACTATAAACACTGGTGTTATCAGCACTGTTCCCAAGCCGAAAACAAAAAACACAGTGCTGCACCAGCTACTACTTAAAGGAGAAAGATGACTGCTGCTGCTGAACCCATGACAATTGATCTAGTCTCAAACACCTTAGATTAAAAAAGAAAAAGACAAGCCACATGATTCCTTCTTGAATTATACAAGGGGAAAGCACCAATGTATTTTTATCTAGTGGCGGATGGACAGACCACTGAGGTATCCATGTCACTGAAACACATCTGCATGGTAAATTTACAGTTTACATGGTTAAGTTTACTCACTGAAAGTAACAGTTTGGGAGAAAACAAACATGAACTAAATATCAGTTGAACGCTTCATTCTGTGAGTGTGCCTCATATAAATTTTAATTTCCACAGTGCAGAGAACAAATTACTGCTGCTTTTCATATGCATGTTGAAACCATAATGGAATATCACTGCGTTAACAATACAAATGCAAAGTAAACTAAATACAAATTTCTCATTCCCCCCCTCCTTTTTTAAGACAAACACAAAAATGAAGACAATAGGTTATAAAAGCCTATGTCAGATTAAGATACCAATTTGAAACACCAGAAAATCAAGCAGCAGAAGAAAGCACTGCAGTTTGCACAGAGCTTCAGATTTGCCCAGGTTATGTCACTAGAGCTTTTGGGATGATTGGCTATGCAGTGAAATGTAAGGTCAATAAGCAACACGCCCATTGTCAAATACCCAACTTCTGTGTGTTTGGGTAGAATACACTTGTTAGGGATGCAAGCAAGGTTAGAATCGGGTCATATTACACCCACATTAAGCAGCTGAGCATTCTCATTCCCTGCTTTACAAAAACCTTCAATGACAAAACTCCAAAATCTTAAATAAAAAAATCATGTTTATACACATGCGCTGATCAGTCAGTACTGAAATAACTGCTTTTCAGTAAAATACAGCAGCTCTTTAAGAATATATAAGCTAGACAGTAGTTTAGGACAGAAAGTGAAGATTCAGAAACAACAGGAATCATATGAGAAATTTCCAAGCAGTGGAATAAGGGTTTTTTTCCAAGTTTGTATTTGATCATGATACTGGATTTCTAAGTCTGTATCCTGGCAATATGGGATCTTGTAATAATCAGGCATAGTCAAGCCTTAGGTAAGGTAGCACTTCCAGAACATTACCAACAGAATGATTTGGGTTGGAAAGAACCTAGTTTCAACCCCTCTGCCATGGGCAGGGGCACCTCACACCTGACCATGTTGCCCCAAGGCTCTGTCCAGCCTGGCCTTGAACACTGCCAAGGATGGAGCATTCACCACTTCTTAGTACGAAAATAATTTGGTGTAACTGGTTATTAAATCATTTGAAATAAACAGCTACTCTAACAGTAATGCTTGCTAGACTTTATGCTGCATATCTCATTCACCTGATCCAAGCAGCACACTTGACACTACTTAATGGTATGACAAAATGAGACCACAGCCAAACCAGAACAACTCACCAGTCTTCCAACTTTCCCTTCCCACTTTATTGCCTGGCAAATCTTCTTTCAAACTCTTCTCTTACGATCCTACTCAACAAAGGGAAAAAAAAAGAACCCAAACCACTAATGACTAACAAACACACTGAACTGAAATCAAGGGTGTTTAAGAAAAATCCTACCACATTAGCAAGCCAGAATTAACTTTGAAGAAGTAAAAAGAAAGTCAAAGACCAGAATTCATAACTTCACACTTTACACGGTAAGTGGTATCTGTATATGTATTTGGCTGACTTTAAAAGCCGAGGGTAAGTTAGCCAAGTCATAACCACCATCAACAGCTGGAAATTGACTACAGAGTCTTCTCAAGCACTAACTAGTTCCAGTACAACCCCAAGTCAAGACAGGTCAGAGATGCAAAAATGACAGTGGAACACTGACCCAATACTACAATTAAATGGATGAGAATCTGTCCGATTCATAAGAAAAATATATAAAATAAAATCCTAGCATTGACACCTTTTAATAACCACTAATTCACTTGGGACTAGTAATACTTCACTACAGTCTTTCAGGAAACCTACTGCCTTACTTTGAATATCTGCAAGTAGCAAATCAAACCTCAGGCTGAAAATGCAAGCCAGCCTTGTGTCAATGAGCTAGTACTATCCCTGCAGCAGGACTGAAGAAATCTGTACTTTGCCTCCCTACTATTCCACAAATGCTTGCTCTGAGCTAGTCAAATTTTATCCAAGGTCACTGCTACTTAAGAATCAGGACTGAAAAATGTATGAAATGTGGGAAACGGCACTCTAAGGGTCATTCTGAATGCAGTTAATAAACATCTGTAGCTTGAAACATTCTCTAAGGCTGAACAAAAAGGCAGGCCAGTCACAATCAGTTATGACTAAAGCAGAGAGTCATACAATGAATGAAATAACACTCTGCACAGCCTACAGAAGATGCCTGTTCTAGAATAAATCTGTACATTTACTTTTCTATATTTACTTTCACTGTTGCTTTATTTGCTGCTATTCCAACCCAACAAAACACTACTGGCAAACACTCAAAGGAGACTCAAACTCTGAGAAGGAAGAAATATGCAACAGGCTACCAAGCAGTGAGAGCCATTGCTGTAAAACACTATAAAAATAAGGCCACTTCTATTTAGGCGCCTGAATCCAGTGATCTAACAATACAGATCCAATAGACTCAGAGATACATCTAGCTTCTGCAGTATTTAACAAACAAAACACCTCAAGCCCAAACTGGCAAAAAACCCCACCATTTGACTGTAACCTTCCAGAAGCAGAAAGGTGAACACGATGCCAACTAGAAGGAAATGCCTCTAAGGGTAAGGAAGTAAAACATAAGAAAACCACAAGCATGGAGAAACGGACAGCTTCCACTTTGATGGAAAAAGGCATTTTTGACATACATGTGTAAAATACACATGCAAGAAAAACCTGTACTCTTATACCAATACAAAGAGAGGAAAATAATCGTTTTGCTAACTCTGGCAGGAAGAGACATCTGCCATTTTAAGACATGTACTTTCCCTCAAAAATAAGAGGATAGGAACAAAACACTTGTATCTTCTTCAAGCAACCATTGTCACCGAGAGGTATTAGTTTCATGAAAGAAAACAAACAAAAAAAAAGATACCAATTACCTGCATAGTCTGAAATAGTTATGCATCTCTTTGGAAACTACTTGTGAGAAGCCTTCAGGAAATGTTTATGTTTCTGGAATCAAACACAGAAGGGAGACAGAAGCTGCTGGGTATTGTTCATAAAATGAAACTTAACCTGGAAGGAGTGGTAGGTGTCACGTTAGTATACCAGCAAACCAAAAGAAAAACTGCAGTTTGAAAGTACACTTCTGTCTGCAGTGCCATATGAAAGGAGGGAGAACAGTCCCTGGGGCAAAGACGTAAAAGAAATCATACCCTACAGCCATAGTTCCTTTCTTTTGGAGCAAGCTGAAAAACCTTTCCCCAATACATTATAGGCTTGCAGATGTGGCAACAGGGGGCACACAGTTCTTGCTAGTCACAAACCACAAAGGAAAAAAGAATTGAACCAAAGGAAGTTACTGTCACCTAAGAGCACACAATGTGGTATCACCTATGCGAATACAAACTATCACAATCTGTGCCTATCTATGTCACACTGGTCTGACTATACATCCCTGCTCAAAACTACCTGGTGTGCAAGACAATGTCTTTGAATGGTCAATGCTATGCTGCATAAAAGAACACAAGTGGTACTGCAATTAGGGCACCCTGAACTGGAAATCTGTTACAAGTTATATCATAACTCACTAAAATGGTGCTGAAAAAAAAATCAGAGGAAGATGAAAACTTCTGGACTAAGCATAGCTTAATATAAATCACTGGACTATTTCTTTTATTATAGTTGTTATACAGCTATGGTTTTCCTCCAACAAATCTCAGCAACAAGGGTCATGTAAGTCTCAAGGAAAAACAAATTTGTTTTTGTAACAGTTATTAATAACATAAATATCACAACAGCATATTTGAACTTAGGAGCTTTCAACTCCCTCCATTTTGTGAAAGGTGCATGAGCAGCATATGATTTTTTAGTTTGAATTTAGTGCATGAAGACCACTGACAATGCATGCATACTTAGTAGTAACTAAGGATGAAGTCTTGTGGGGCCTATAAAGACACCAAACTTCCATGTTGGAAGCGTGTCAGGAACCAATTCCAAAAGCAATTATGTCCTAGTTTTGTATGAAACTACTGACAAAATGGTATCGTTTACAAAACCTGACCTGCTTATTTAAGCCTATCAACAGATGGCATTACAGCCAAAGCCTAAAATATGCTCATGTCAAGGGAGACAGCACCTTTACAGGTATAAAAGGCTACGATTAAGCCCAGCTAGTCCCTCGCCAGATTTTAATCAGACCTTATAATAAGACTTTAATGAAGTATTTTTGTTGTCTGCTATATAAACATGCAGCAAAAATGCAGTGAGAAATCCTACACAAACATTGCAAAGAACCCTCAGATAGTCTCAAAATATGTGTTCAAATTTAAGTTTAGTTTACTTATTAATGGGGTAAATGGAAGTGGAGAATACATAACACCTGTCAAAAGAAACAGCAAATGATACTGAGAATACTGGTAGCCTAAAATACTTTCGAGCACTACACTCTTTATAATAAGGCTACTACAAAAGATTTATTGTAATAATAAGCCAATGTCCCATGACAACCCTCACAATAACAGATTTGAAATACGAAGTAAACCAAGCACTTTGAAGAAGCACAATGAAAATACATCACTACAGCAGAAATGTTTCTATAGCATCCCTCCCATTCCCAGTACCACTATGTAATGTTTTACCATTGCAAGTAGGAACTGCAATTTTAAACATATGCCAAGGCAGGCAAGAGAAATCTTCAGCATATTATTTAAGAACATTAACAGAACAATTACTCTTACACTGAGAAAGGTATCAAGTATTGGTTTTGGAATAATTCAAATCTATGAGCACATATTTGGAATGAAATTCTCCCATGGAAACCAGAAAGTCTGCAGGACAGAAACTGTATCCAAGAGAAGGTATTTCCCCCAGCTTTTTGGGAGCACCCAGGTTGAAGAGAAGGACTGCAATTTTAGTTGCCTGTCAGAATCACATTCAATAGTAAGTCTGCAGTACAGGATATGCAAACGCTGATATGATACCCAGATTGTCTCTGACACTAAACATCAGAAGTAAATCAGCATGCAGAATATCTTGCTCAGAAGATCTTCACATCATTGCAAAGACAGGTACAGAAACCCGGGTTAAAAGAATACGTGTATGTACTTACACATAAAAACTGTATTTTTTTCCCATTTAAAAAATGGGTCTATCAGGGGAAAATGACAGTGAACCCTGAAGTTTAATAATAGTAATTCTAAGAAGCTTCTATGTAATAGAGCTCCCCAGGCTAAATGAATGCTAGCCAGGCATAGTGAAAATGAAAATCTGAGTGCAAGTCGTCAAAACCTGTTCAACAAAGGCCGAACCACTGAAAACAGATAAGTCAATATCAACTCTGCAATAGTTGCTGAAAGAAGCCACAACTCATTCTGTCCCACTTGTGGAAATGAGTATCAAGCATCAGCAAAAATTATGTACTGAATTCACAGAAAGTAAGAAAATTCATATCAAGTGCAGATTAGCCCCCTGTGGCCTATGTACATAGAGCACATACTGCCAGAGTTAAAATCACCAAAGCACTGCAGAAAAGCTTGTTAAAGAGGAGTCTGGAAGCAACACACAGCCAAAATTGAAGTTGGATAATGATCAGAAGACTTAAGTAATACTGTGTGAAGTTCATAAATTAGGTCTCAATCACTGCGTTAACACAATTCCTTTTCAGTATTCTGTTAGTTATTATTCTGAACTAAACAGAATGAACTACCTGACAATCCCTAGCCAGGCTCACAACTGGTAAATGTCAGTACCAAGCTTGAAAGTCAAGAGGTTTCAGAACCACAATAGCAAGGAACGCACCCCCATTAACAGTTTCTTGTGTCTTAGAACACTACTACTGCTACTTGGCTTTCTGCATCCCACTCCTAAAATGCTCCATGTTGTGCATCATCCTGTAACTAAATCTTCTGTTCATTTCCTTAAAGATACTGAAAGAAGATGCTTTCTTCCACACCACTTGCCAACTTGCAACTGCAAATAAATATTATTCCACTTTAACCCTTATCTTTCTTTGAAGATATCGCATGTTTGCTTATGATAATTTTTAGTTACTTTAGTAATCATCCTTCTTTACAATAGAAGTCAGGGAGAAGAAGGTACATGTAACATGACAACTACCTCTGAGTTAGGTCAGACCTTTCAAATTACTTTAAAACACAAAAGTAAGTGGTTTCCAGTATGTCTGGCCCCTACTGGCTGTATCAAAGCGTAAGTCAGCTGAGGAAGAATGTGACAAGATGCTCATGCAAGAAATGGAAAGGCACGACGTCGTGCTTGTGTTGCTGGCAAAGCGAAGGACAAAACATTAAGACACAGCAATAGATAGGGCAGAAATATAAATGTGAAGACCCCTTAAAGTGAGTACAAGAAGCTGAAAGCTTAAGCTTATGTGGTGGATGATAGCCAAAGAACAGGCTTGTCGAAGAGGCAGCAACATGTGGACAAAACATGCCAGGAGCATAGCTTCAGTAACTGGGTTTTAAGAAGACAAGAAGGTAACACAGTTGTGAGAGGCCAGCAAGAACAGCTATTGGTAAAAAGGATGGTAAATGAAGGAGAAAGCATAAGGGTTACCCAAAGAGACAAAGAAACTGGAGATTCAGGCCATGAATCTGGATGAGTCAACCCTATCCTGTACATGCAGAGCAAGAAGAGTACAAGAAATCCCATGTTATAGGTCCAACTGTAGATGCTCACAGAGGAAAGCAGGAAACAAAGGGAAATCTCAAAGGAGCTTTCTGGAGTTCCATCTCGGCCTCAGAAGTCTTAAACTTGCAGCAAATCATTCAAAAAAGCTGTTCAGGTAGTATGCCAAGTTGCATAATTGAATGTCACTGGCATGAAGGAGGTAAAGAAACAAGAAGATACCACAGGTAGGGCTGTGTACCCAATTTAAAAAAAAAAAAAGAAAAAAAAATAAAATATGGAGGAAGGTAAATAAATTAGTGCAGAAGCTACTGAATTGCTAGAACAGTAGGAGGGAAACCAGGAAAATACTGACACATAAGTCAAAGGAGGACAAGACTGGGCATGATCAAGTGTCAAAAACAGCAGGGAAGCCAAGAAGGATGAAGATGGAATAGAGACCCTGAGACCTGGCCAAGAAAAGGTCATTAGAGAACTTAGGAGAAGCTTCAAGGGAGTTAGCATATCTATACTTAAGTCAACTTAAAAAACAGTTCTAGGCTGCAGACAGGTACAGGATCTTTCAGTTCTAGAGTCACATGTCCTTCAATGAAACAAAAATTAACCCAGGCATCATGCTTTTACTGTTTCTTAATGCCACGAGAAGTGGCATACAGAAGTTTTGAGTTCAGTATCGCACTGTAATTAAGGTAATCAACAGCAAAAAGAACAGCTAGCCTTTACAAAGGGTTATCATCCTTATACTTTGCAGCCCTTAAAAAGGATCAATACCCTATTTCAGGATAAATGGGAAGCCATGCATGGGGAAGCATGAAGCCCAAGGTCAGACAGCAAAGGAGTAGCGGAACCATGCAGAGAACACAGGTCTCAAATCCCAGACCCACTCTCTACTTTCAAAGCTTGTCTGCTTTGTTCAGATAAAGGGAATTTCAGAGATAACTATTTTAGCAGCTTATATTTCTCTGCAAATTTCTGATGGGGAGGAAGAATTGCTTTAGTCTTACTCAATAATAGAGTTTTTTAGGGAAAATAAGAATTCAGAAACTTTACTCATTTGTGACCACAAAGAGTTGGGATCCCTCCCCAGTTATTCAGATTTGAACTTTTGAACTTTTAACAGTAATTACATATTTCTGCTATAACCAGCCAAAGTCTTTATATAGCAAAGAGCATAAACTAAATTTGAATTGCTAATTGTAAACACCAAAAAAGTAAATATTTTTTCCTCGAGGTATAGAAGCTGTCACTCGTCATCTCTCCCTCATTACTCAGTCTCTCTTACACATAAAAAAACCCACACATTCCCTGATTTCTTGACTTCACATCAAATAAACTGATCAGCCCAGAAAGATGGCAAATGAGGCACTGGGCCTTGCACTAGTTGTTCACCCCAGTTCTCAAACCCAAAACCCTGAAGTGCTGGAAGGACTACAGAATGCCACACAAGGGATTTTCATTCTAATCAACTAAAATCCAACTGTTCCTAAGGAAAGGAAGAGGGTAGGGGAAGAGAGATGGCGAGAGAATGAATGACAAAAGTGCCATTCCCCAGCCTAACAGAACTGGATATTTCAGAGGAACAAAATTCTATTTATTATAAAGTAGAAAAAAGAACAGGTTTCTTGAGGTAACCTCAGACAAAAAAAATCCTCTCTATGTCTGCAAGCACATAACCTAATGAATGACAAACCAAGAACAAGTCAAAATTCAGGTGTGAAAGTAAAAGTGCGGCCTGTAAAATTTAGTAAGATAGGATACATGTCAGTATAGAATCCTGGAGAGGAGATGAGGGATGCATGCTTGATAAGAGAGAAGCAGTGTTTTAGGCTTACAAGACCACAGGACAGAAAGCCGAAGGGACAGCACGGAAAATGAGATGCAAACAGCAGTACAGAGAGAGAGCTGGGAGGAGGAGTGGGATGTAGGAGGAAATGAGAGTGAAGAAGTAGGCGGGGTGGAAATGTGCTGGGCCTTAAAGGTGCAGGAGAGGAACTTGGCTGTGATACAATGCTAGGAAGGCCAGGACAGGGTTCAGGAAAGGGTTCATAAGGGACAGGAACCAGCAAAATCTGTGACACCAATTCCAAAGATCAGAATAGTATTGAGTAGAGAATAGGGCAGGTCAAAGACAGAATGATAAAACAACAATCTAGTCCAAAGCTTTGCAAAGCACCACAGACACAATGTTAAATGCTGTGAGGTCGCTGAATACTGAAACATTCCCAATACTCTCCATTTTCATTTCAAAGTTAAAATAAGAATTTGCCTTAATTGTGAAAACATACCGCAGCACATTTGCTCTCAGTAACACACATACACAGATTTCCTTTAAAAGTGAAAAGATGAGTGGACAGAAATGTGTTACAGGTTTTTAAGCTCATACATTTCTTAGAAGGAATAAGAAAGCAAAAAACAGCAGAATATGTAGCAAGCAGCAATACTGACTCCTACCAAAACAATAAACATTTGGGGGTTGAACATATCAACTGGATATTTTTGCTAAAGTAACACAATATGCAAGACCCAGCAATACAGATTTAAATGCTTTTCTTCAGGCCTCAGAGTTAACACCACTGGGGAGTTCAAAAACTTCAGAGATACTATTTTTGGCTGCCCATTAATCTAGGCACTACTCATCTTTTCAAAGCTGTCTCCCAGACCAAAAATGCTAGAACCAATGTATTTTAAAGTTTCAATTCTGAAGCAGCACCACTCAGTTAATAGATTCTGTAAATAGAGTACTACAAAACACAGAGGGTTCTTTGTGAAAGTTGCTGGTTACAATTCTACCCAAGGTTGGGAGAAGCAAATGGAAAAATGAGTCCAAACACATTTCATCTTTTGGTTGCTAATGACCGAGATGTAATTCCTGACAGCTGTGTGAATGAGATAATCAGCTCAGTCCTGCTCTTGAGGGACAGCTGTCCATAGCACAGTTGCCATTAACCATACCTCCTTTCTGATACTGGAAGGAAAGGGCCAAAGATCCAAACTGTGATACAGACTGAGTCATCCACTATACGAAAGTCAGCTGAAGTTTAGGGGAGGAGGTAGCAAGCAAAGATACCTTGACCTCTGCAGTAAAAAAATAGTTCTTCAGATACCAGCATCTGGCTGCACTTTTGTAGGGGCAACATAATAAAATAAAATATAATAATAATAATAAAACTCAAAGAAAACCCTTCAAAAAAACAGAGCAGTCACAATCTTGTCTCAGACTGCGAAATTATATCCAACCTCAAACTGTTTACTGTATTTCATTCCAACTTTTGTGAATCCTTATTCTGTCCTAGAAACTTGCCTAAAGAACCAGATTCAAAGATAAGATCCAAGAACTTACAGAATGCATACCTGAACATAAATATAACCTCATGATCTTGCAGTAACATAATCCTTTACCCATAACTCTCCAGACCTTCTCATTTCATATAATTGCTTGACCTGAACAATGCCACACTCACACTTCTCAGATGGGAGCAAAGTGCCCATAGGACAGGATGAGAGCGCTTCAACTTAAAAAGACAACTTTTGGAAGCATGAATGTCCACATTTAAATTTACAAACCCATATATGTGTAACTGTCTCTTAACTTCAATGTTGAAGTCTTCATTGCTTCTGCTGAAGTCAACTCGGGCATTTAAGAGAATTTACTATTTAATCAGGTACCCAAACGTGTTTTTAAAGTCTAATTTTAGGTGTTCGGGTTTAATATGCTTAATGTAAACTCTTAAAAGATATGACACTTTCATTTAAATGTGTCTATTGAGTACCTTGAACTTCTATGAAGACAAATAATACTCTTCCTTTTTCTTGTATGGATACTTTAATGTAAGTATCCATATAATATAATATAATGTACTGCAGAACAGCTGCAGTATTCCACTTCAGAGGAAACTGCATTTTCGCCTGTGATTAACATTTGATGGAAATATCATGATCATACACTAAAGACCTATGCTGTCTAAAAATTATTCACTTCCTCAAATTTATCAGTTTGTCCTAGCTTTTGTATTGCTGTGTTTTAGACTATGAGATCATCAGAACAGAGATCATCTTAATTTTGTGGTCCGAGTCAGCACCAACAGCCCTGTCAGCAATTAACAAATAAATAACAACACTACAGCACATGACTTCCAACCATATGTCTGTCATGAACAGGCAGCTAATAAAAAAATCTTTCACATAAAGAAAAAAAAAAAAAAACCAACAACAAAAAAAACCAAACCAACACCAAACCAACCCACTTCATAGACAGAAAGACACTTGTTGCGAGAGAGCAGAATTCTGTAAGGCTGGCATATATATTCTGTGAAGTGCCCTGGCATCCACCGGAGCCAAAAGCACTTAATGTCAAGTCATTTCTGTGAGAACGAGGTAAATTAACCTCAGAAGTATAGAAAGTCAGTTCCCCTCCTTGAATGTACAAAGGCCAGTATGCCTCAGTGATCTCTTCCCTTGTGCTAGATAACACAGCTGTACTCAAAACCAGGCTGATTGCGTAACTATAGGGCAACAGGTAGGAGGGCATCTAGCAGTACCCCCAGAACATATGTACACTTCATGGTTCAGCCCACCCTCAGAGAAAGGCACCTTCTGAAGCTATGGATAACTGTCAAAATTCTCTGCCAAAATGGGGAAATCACTTTGGCATCTTTTGTCTGATCTTGCTAGCAAATTACACCAAGGAGTTCCTTATTCAGGGACTCCCTGTTAACCATTGTGCTCCCAAATGGATTCCAGAAGGGTTCCTGTCCTGGCCAAGGACCCTCTCATCTTGTATTTCCTCACTGCTATCTCACTGGAGAACAGAAACAGGAATACGTCAGGTGAGATATCCTTAGGCGTAGGCATGACTCTTCAGCTACAGGAATCTGCTTTGGCTTCATCTGAGGTTAAGTCCCCCTCAGACTTGATTTCTCAAGAAATTCCTACATTAACGTGAGAATATTCTTTTGGGATTGGAAATTAACTGCTTCGTTTACAAAAAGCAGCCAGCTTGGCTCACTAACATTAGAATTAACATTTCTAGCCCCTGAACGTAGCATAAAACACAGATGAAGACTAATGGCAACAGAATGGCTTCTTCTGGCTTTAAGAGCAGCTTCCACCAGCACTGTCATGATTTTCATTCCCAGGCTCCTAGACACCACAGAACCCAGTCTCAAGGGCACTCTTTCCAGAATTCATCCCACAACCCTTAGGTACATTAAGGCACACATCTCAGAGTACTAGCATTGAAATCTGAATGTTCAGCCCCCAAGCACAGCGAGGTCTGCATCACACAAGGATTTTATTCCCACAGTAACGAGCATAGTAGGACCCACATGGAGAACAACTGACACTCCAACCCTACGAGTGTATCCTTGGACAGTAGCACTAGAAATCACTGCTTCTGCCTTCTCAAAGCCTTTTGGCTCGGATTATCCTTCTCAATGACCCCTAAACAACAGAAATTAATTTCACATTGATGATTGTAACAGCTGAGTCTAGTATGAATACAGCAGTGAAAGAAAGTAAAATGGAAAGAGCAGAGAGGTTTCTTACAATTAAACAGGGCTAAGGTCTCATGTAAGCTAAAGAGTGAGGGAAAGAATCAGGTCAATTCCATATAACATGTAAGGGAGCTAAATGAGAAAGATGAAGAAAGGCACACGGGAAAAAAATGAAGCCTGGGGAGAGGTTCAGAAACAAGAGAGAGAAAAGATTAAAAGGAAAGCAGATACAGTGAGAAGAGAGATGGAAAACGAGAAGGCAAAAATACAAGGACTGCTAGGAATAGAGAGGTGATAAAATGTGGTCACTCACTCTGGAATATTTTCTGGTGGGAGGTGGATTATCTTCAGAGCTGGTTTCTGCGGTGCTGCCCTTCACGCTCCTTCTCTGAGACCCATCCTCAGAGCGTTGCTGTCAGCTATTCCAGGAGCTTCTTCAAGAAATATTTTGAGGGCGAAGGGATTGTGGATGAAATCAGGATCTTCAGTATTAAAACAATCTGTTTGGGATTGGCAGTCCCCTAAACCTGCTGGTTTTATCCTAGGATGGAGATTCTCTCACCTCTCTGGCAGCTAACTACTAAAGCAGTGTTCCCTGGAAGACAGCCTTTTCACTGATTCTCAGATTGAGATCAGTTTCTCTAATGCCCCTACCTGTAAACCTCTCTTCTCCTTCCTCTAGGCACACCTTGTCCTTAAGTGCGGACAAATCTGGTTCTCTAGAAAAAAAAGTTAAATCTTGATATCTCTGTGGATATTATATTAGCAAAATCTGCGTTTTTCTTCCCCTGGAATTGGGAGGTGCGTCTTCTCTCCTTGCACAGGATATTTGAAGAAAACCCTCTTGGGATTAGGGGATGAGAGATCTTCCTTGGGAAGGAGGAGGATGAGGTCAGTATTGGAAATTACCTTTATCTCCAGTGGTTAACAGCAACTGGAAAAGGGAAGAAGAGTATCTAAATCTGCCTCTGCTTTCTCTGTTGCCTGCTAAGCAGATATAAATAATCAAAATTACTAGGTAGTATCAGGAGCTCCTGCTTATTTCTGTCTTGGGGACTGCCTCTCTTGGGCATACGGGGTTTCTTCGGTGAAGCCGGCCCTGTTACTGTCTGGTCTGGGGAAGGACTGCCTCCTCCTCTGCTTGGGGGAAGGATTTCCTCAGCAGCAGGGGGGAGTAGGTGGTAAGGGTTATGCTCAAAACCCTTAGAAACTGCGGTCCGAGAACACCTCTCCACAGAACAGGTATTAAGGGAGTGCCAAGAGGCTCTATTCCACAGCAGGGAAGAGCAGACCCGATTCTAGATAGTTACGAGGGCTTGGTGCCGGGGACCTCTGCCCACCCTTGGCTTGTTAGTGGGGATGGGGGCAAGTGTTAAGCTCCTCCACCAGCTGCAGGGAAGGGGGCTGGCTGGCGAGTGCGCCCCGGCCTGCCAGCGAGGCGGGGCCGGCGAGGGGCCGCCGGGGTGTCCCCCGCCGCCGGGAACGGGGATACCTAACGGGGTGTCCCTTCACGGCTGCGGATGGGGCGGGGGGCGGCGGGCAGGGTCTCTCCCCCACCCCTGCAGGCTACGGGGGTGTCCCCCCACCCCGGCTGCCCGGAGGTTGTCCCTGGTTTCCCCCCAGGCCCTATCTCCTCTTGCCCGGGCCCGGCTACCACGGGAGGCCGCGGCAGCTCGCAGGGATGAGCGGCCGCCTCCGCCGCCTTCCGCCGGGCCTCGGCTTCGTCCCCGGGGGGCTCCCCGGGTTCCGGTGCAAGGGACCCCAACCCGGCGGCGTTGAGTCTCTCCAGGCCCTGCCGCTCCCGCTCCTGGCTGCGGCTCCACTGCAGGCCCCGGCTCCTCCCCGGCCTCCGCCCCGCCTCCCCCGGCTCCCCCCTGGCCGCGGCCGCCCCCGCCTTCCAGGGTTAAGGAGGCGCCGGTCGAGAGCCCTGCGGCTGCCCAGCAAGGGCCGCGCCCTTCTACTCTCTGGAAGTGAGAGTCTGGTTCTGCTCGGACGGCCCGGCAGCCCGTCGGCATTAGCCGAGACCGCGGCCTTCTCCGGCTTCCCTTGCTCCTACCTCGGCCCGGGGGTTCGAATCATCCCGAAGATGGCCGCCGGCCGGGGGACCCTTGCTCCTTGGGCACTGTCAGCAACAGACTCTTGCCGACCCCCAGTTGGCAGCGGCAGCTGTTGGGCCACCCCAGCAGCAGCCGCTTATCTGGTCATCTTCTCCAGTCCGACGCAGCTCCCGAATGGCTGCTTAGGCCTGGGCCTAGGACCGGGCCCAGCAGGATAAGGCTGGCTACTTCAGGTGATCCCTGCTCACGTAAGGCAAGAGTGGTTGTACCCTGCTCCAGACCAGCCTGCTCAGAGGCTTATGCTCCCCAGAGAATTCTACAGTCCATCCCTGGTATTCTTTCCTCACACTTTGTATTTGCCAATAAACTACTGCAGTAACCTCCCCGGATCTTGGGAGATGCTTCCATCACAACCCATTGCTACCTCTCTGATGTGTTACAACCGGATAAAACCATACCAAAAATGACATTAAATTGTTCCACTTTTACCCAGCTGGCTGAAAACTGGGAGTCTCTTGTTGGTATGCTTCAAGGTTGGTCTTAGGGACAGACCGAGGCAACCATCCATTATTTTACAAAATTAAAGGGTTCTCTCTGGTGAAGTAAACTGAATAGATCGAATACTCCAAAACGTGTGTGTAAGAAGGAACAGGCACTGCCTGAGATCCCCCGACAAAAGGCCAGTGTTTTAGGCAGGCCGCTTTTAAGCAGAAATCCAAAATGCCTTACCTCTTTTGGGGGTCCTACCCCAAGCTATCTCAAAGACAGCCTGTATTTGATAATCTCTTCTTTCCATGGGAAGTTTAACATTTGCATTCCTTCAACAGATCAAAAGCTGTGCCAGTGTCCCATGCCTTTATTTCAGGAAGTCAAAAGAATGCACCTCAATCTCTGATCCCTCAGGATACTGTGTCCTCTTCTTCTACACCAAACCTTTCTCTGCTTCTATGCTAGTGGCTCTGTGCATTGCTCTTCTCATGCTACTACCTGTTCTGTCACGAAGGGGTTTCTGCCCCTTTCCCCATATTATTCATATTATCTCATTGCGGATCCTGTTACAGTGTTCCTAATCATTACCAAGGGCCAACAACCATCTCATTCCCTCATACATCCACAGCAGAACTGTATCCTATTCTGTCCTCTCTCCAAGCCTCCTTCCAGTCCTGAATAAACATCTTAGCTCCAGTTCTCTTGGCCTTCTGCCTCTACTTTGACTTATGTTTGGGCTAGGTGGTCTTTGGGTCTCCCTGCTATTCAAACACCAAGCTCTCCAGTTTCTCTCTAGCTACGATTTGTGACCATACTGTGCACAGGTTCCTCTTAACTCTACTGACAGACAAGGCAGAAGACTCATTGTGCTGGAAGGCACTGCTGGGTGGTATCTGCGACTTCTTTGATCTATAGCCAACTGCAGAGGTGTCAGAAAACTGTGGTTGGATTTGGCATGCGCCAGGCATCCAATGTGTGTTCCCTATTTATTTTTCCTTTTGGCTTTCAGGATCCTCTCTCCCAAATGAATATATGATGTAACTAATTTATTCCACTACTTGAAAGAATGTAAATACAAAATTGCCATCCAACACACACAAAAAGCCACAGGGAGGCAAGTCAAAGAGTCAGTATTGCAGAAATGCACACGTGAATGGCTCACGATCTATTATCATATTTAGCATTCAGAGAACCTAATCCCAAAGCTTTTTCAAGCTAAGCAGAAGACAGAGGATAGGAGATGGAGATAAGGGGGGGGGAGTAAACTAGTCACCACGTAACTTTTTACATTAATTTCAGTGTATTTTTATCCTTCTCACAGTTTCTCAGGATGCCATTGGATTTGTGTGTGACTGAATTCTTAATACTTGTCTAGGGAAAGCTACAAAATTTGACATTGAAACCGATGGTATTTGGGAAAGAGTTCTCTTTTACTTCCTAGCTGAGGGACTGTTCCATTTGCAATTAGTAGTAAACAGGCATCATGGTAATCTCAGTGACATACAGGTATTCTAATGTATTTTTCTGCTCGAGTAAGGTTTGGTGGTTTGTAGCTTTTTTTCCAAAACCTCTTTTTTAACCAGCAAAATCTTTATGTATTTGTGTACAAATGTTTATGTAAAAATTTAGTTGCTCGTGTTGTTCCCTATATTATTTCTCAGTGTGCTCTAAGGAAACGATCTGCCCTTTTTTCAGGGTAGCCTAATGCAATGATCAAGAGGCTGAAACTCGTGGTTAATTAACACCGGGATCTAGAATACACGTTTAGGATCGTGACTACTAGAAAGGATGTGTACTCTTCATCTCTGCCACATCAACCGGGCCTCCTCGGGACGGGAGCCGGGGCACGTCACGCTTGGTGGCCCGGCCTCAGACACCTGTGACAGCAGACACTTGGTCTCCAGCTGCCTTTCCCTCGGTGTGACTGCGCCCCGTCTCCACAGCAGTCCGGCTCATGTGACAGGCTCTTATCTCCTGGAACATGAAGCCAGCAAAGGCCTCCTCTTCCTCCCGGCCCCCTCACCCAGACGAGCAAACAGGGTCGTTCTTCCCGGGCCGCCTCCTGCCCGGGAAGTCTGCAGGGACAGTGAAGCCGCCGAGCACCTCCTGGGCCGCCCTGATTCCAGGCAGCTGCTGCCTGAAGCAGTGTGGCCTCCACTACCGTGTAGGGCTCCGATTCCCCCTCGTCCCGGGCCAGCTGCTCCCCCCGGATGCGCGGGGCACCCCACAACCTGCTCCTCCTCCTCCCGCAGCAGCAGGGCCACCTTAAGATCGCGAGGAACCCCGCACGCAGCGCCCGGGCGGCTCCTCCCCGCCCCGTGTCGCATCCAGCCTGGGAACGTGTGGCGGGGAGCCCAACCGCTGCGGGAACGCTCCGCAGGGTCCGCCCCGGCCCGCGGAACGGGGAGCACGGCTCCCGCGGGCTGAGGCTCAAGAGCGGCGGCGAAGGTGCCGGGGCGGGGGGGGCCTGGCACGGCCCCTCGAGCGCCTTCATTCCGCAGCGCTCATTGGCGGGAAGCGGGGGCGGGGCTATCCCGCAATCCACTGCCTGATTGGCTCCTGAAAACGTCCATCAAAGGGCTCAGGCGGTGGAGGAGAATTCGTCCTTCCGATTGGCCGCTGCCCGAGAGAAGGCGGGCCAGAGGGAAGGGAGGAGCAGTTCCCATTGGTGGCTCCCAGCGTGTCAGTCAGATGAGTCACAAAGGGCCGCGCGGCCGGCTGGAGAGGAGCGTGGGCTGTGCGCTCCGGCGGCGGTGTTGTTTGTCACCGCGCGCAGCAGTCACTTCCTGCCCCGGCCTGACGGCTTCCGCAGAGCTCCGCGGCCCCCGCCGGCCGTCCATGTCCTTCGGCCGGTGGCCAGCGCATGCGCGGGGGGATGGCGGCGTCGGGTCTTGCGCCGGCCGGCGCGCATGTCGTGTCGCAGCGGCGCGGTGGTGCTCGCGCCGTAGCCGGTGCCTCCCTACGTGAGGGGACCGGCGTGTGTAAAATGGCAGAAGGCGTCTTCGTGTTGTCTCCCGCAGTTTCACGCAGCGGCTGTTTGCGGGTGGAGCTGGGCTGTGCCCAGTGTCAGGCATCGGGGTGCTCGGTTCAAGCATAGCGTGAAGCGCTTGGGGGTGTGATGGTGATGGTGATGGTGATGGCGCGGGGGAGTGCAGTGACCCTTTCGCTGTCATACTTGCGATCGTGCCGCTGTAGATGGGAGTAAAGCCATTAAGTTTGATTGAGTCATTCACGCAGCAGCTGTCACTGAATTCACAGGGTGAGCTGTATCCTTTCCCCACCGAGCTCAGCGTGTCTTGTGTCTTGTTACCGCTGGCACTGCTAAAGGAGCGTGCCGGTGTACCTGTGCCAGGTTACATTGAAAAACAAAATCAGCCCTGCTTCAGAGGTGTCACTGGGAAAGATAATGGAATACTTCAGATAGACAGAAGCCCTTCCGTCTGTCATCACCTACAGAAGCAGTTTTACATGGACTAACTCCTCTCCGCCGTGGCCCCAGCCATGCTTTCAAGGAAGACCTGCAGCTATAGGAGGCTTTTCCTGAAGCCTAAGGCAGAACATTAGTAGTATTTTCACTACAGAAAGTCTTCTGCAAAAGAAGGGAAGCCCTGGTCTCCATTTCTCAGTGACTGATGGCTTAGTCTTTGCTCCCTCCAGGTCTGACCGTGTAGGCTCCAGAACCATCAGCTTGGTTGTGATAGTAATTTTTCAGACTACAGCTGCACTTCAGCGTGCTTTGAAGCAGGTAGTAGTGTGAATTGCAGAACTAACAAAGCCTGGTTGTTTACCAGTTTTGGTCTCATAATTGGATTCTTTGACCACTGATAAAGCGCAAGTTCTAACGGATGCTTTTCCCCTAATTGGTAATGTCCCTTTTCATTCTGGTTCTCTTGTGCCTTTTAAATCAAGTGTGTACCATGACCTCCCTCCTGCAAGGACAAAAAGAAAGTCTTTCTCTTATGTTTGGTCTCTTATTTTCATGAAATCTGCAGGAGTTCTTGTTTTTTTTAGATCTCTGCAAGGGACTTTCATTCTTACTGTAGCTCTATAGCATATGTTTAAACCTGAGCACCTGCTTCACCCTCAGTCTTTCAGTCAGGTGTAGTGGTTGTAGATAAGTACCAGAGCAGAGTGGGGCTCATTCCCAAGGATCATGAACAGAAGGAGACTGTTCCTGCTTTGTCTGCCCAAGGTTGAATGCCCCATTTGAAAGAAATGTGCTAGCATATCTTAGGTAAATGCTTGTTACCAGCTTTGGATAGTTGGAGGCAGTTGCTTCTTTAAGCCTTTTTTTTCTTGAAGCTCTTCTTGTGTGAATGATTAAATATTCATGGAGACGAAAATAGATGGATTATAAACTCCAGTCTTCAGGACATTCAATCAGTATACGTGAGATACCAGGGAAATGCAAAATGGCAAATACTTACAGCAAAATTCTTAATTGCATGTTCAGACTGTAGAATCTGTGATCGAAAGCAACATGGGGAGGCAGGATTTGGGATACACATCTCCCACAAGCTGGGGAAAATGTTTTAACCATGACACACTTGGTCTGCCCAGCTCTTCTTATGGGTTCCTTGTGGCAAAGATGTGCTCTGAATGGGCCTCCATGAGTGATATCTTCTAGACTAGTGGGGGAAAATCGGACACAGGAATCTTGCTCTGGAGCAAGATTCAAGCTGTAAAGTTTGGAGTGTGAAATCAGAGGTGACAGAAGTCATACTTAAATGCAGACTTCTGTGTGATTTTAGTGCTCATAAGGCTAGAGAGCAAGGGACAGCTGAGGATGGGATTTCTGGCTCACCAGTGCTTCTGAAGTGTTTTCAAGTGGCCTATTCTGCTGTGCTTTATTCTAGCACACTTAGATGAAACTAAGGAGCATTCTTGGGAAGAGAAGGGGATGTCAATGAAGGAAGTGATTTTGTTCTATGTGCATTTTCAGTTCATGCTGGTTTTCTGTCAGTGTGAAACATCTAAAAAGTTTTCCATGAGAAATTATTTTTGTGATAACTGATCTTTCCTGACTCAGAAGGTTTATGTAGTGTTACTGTGTTCAGGATCATGAAGTACTTACAAGTAAGACGTTTCAGTAGTTAGACAAAATTACAATCAATGTCAGATTCTGAGGCCCAAAAGCTCAGAGGTACTCTTACACATTATGTTAGATAGGTTCAATGAATACAAAAAACAATGCAGCAGAGTTTTTAGTGATTCTCTGCTAAAAAGCTGTACAGGAAAAGGTACCTTCTTACTCAGCAATTAAGATGCTTAGGTGCATTCTGACTAACCTTCTGGCTTGGCAGGCTGAGATAATTTTTACTGCATTTCTTGCCTGTTAACCCTGTGGAATTAAAAAAATAGCTGTAAGAGAGGAAGCTGGATATTGCTCCTTTCTGTACTGAACTGACAAAGTTGCATTCTAAGTTTCATATAGTCATAGTGAACAAACCACAAGATCAATTACTGACTGTCCTTAAAGGAAACCCCTGGGTTGTGCTTCAAAGTTTGGTCTTCCTATTAGGCAATGGTGCCAGGAAAGGAAAGCCATGATCACATCCCAGGACTGACAGCTAGGAAAGCTCTGTTTTCCTTAAGTGAGGACAGAAGTTGCTGTGAAATGGTAAATGTAGAACCATCTCAATTCACTTTTCAAAGAGCCGCTACACTTGGCAGACACTGACACACAGTAAGTCTGATTTGCAGGCTGTCTACCACTTCAAAAGCTGATGCTATGAAAGTGCAGACAGGATGTAACGTATGATCGCAATAGCTCAAACTAATGAGCAGTTCATGCTGTTGCATTCTGACTGAGAAGTAGACATCAGAGTTAATAGTAAAATATTAAAATCCTTAGAAGTGCTGCGGATACCTGTGATATCAGCAATAATAGTCTTGGATGACAAGCATTCCTGAGGATCAAAAGGAAAATAGGATACCCATGTGACTTCAGTTATAATTTCTGAGAAGCTGGGAGTCAGGCAAGAGGTTCTTCAAAATTTACAGTAGGCAGAAGCTTGAATTTGCAGCATGTAATTATGCGGAGGGAAGCTAGAATGGGAAGTTGCAGATTAAACAGAGAAATTAATGAAAAGTATAAATAAAAGTCTTCCAGGCTGTGAGGACCAGGAAGGCTGTGAAAGAATTACTGGATGTGTTGGAATCAAGGGAAGTTAAGGGAACAATTAAGAAAGAGTTTGCTTTTTTTTATAGCTACCTTCAGGTTTGAGGATGTAGGAGGCTTTATATTCTTATCCTGTGAACAATCTGGTTTTTACAATGAAGCAGCTTTTTGAGGTTGAACTCTCATAAGGAGAAATGTTGGATCAAACTAATAATTTTAAACCATAATATGGCAAACCTCCATGAATTCCAGAGAACTTCAAGTGAGAAGTAGTTGGGCACCTGAGATTCTTGAGTTTGGAAATACACGGTTTCTCGGAGAAAGATGCCGTGGTACCAGAGCATCAAGAGAGACAATACAGACTATACCTGCAATTAAATAAGAGGTGCTAGGGATGAAGCAGGGAAATAGAATAGTGAAGTTTTTATCTGTTTCTTGAAAGCTGGTCAGAATGGTAATTAAAAATGTGTCAAAGCACCTGGAAGACTGTGATAACCAAGATGAATTATTTAAGTAAAGAGTATCTCATAAATCCCCTCCTCAGTTTTCTGGATGTGTCAATAAAGAAGTTAATAAAAGAGAAACATTTAATCTGATACATTTAGATTTTTAAAAGGCATTTGAGGCTGCTTCACAGAGGCAGAATCCTGATAGGGAAAAGGGCTTACTAATGTAGGTCACTTTGGGGCCTTATCTTGCTTCATATTTGAATTCATGGCCTTGGCATAAATAAAAGAGCATTTGGATGAAATTTGCTCATGGCACAAGGACAGAATGATAGGATATTATAAATGAATACTGAAAGACCTCTGAGATTTGGATGAAATGAAATCTTGGAAGAGATTCAGGTATGCAAAATTTAGTGCCATGAATATAGGGACCAACATTTATTTATTTATTTATTCATTCATTCATTCCTCCTGGGAACTCAGTTACTGGAAATAAAAGAGAAGGAGGAAAAGGACCTTTGAGTATTAGCCGGTCACACACAATGAACTGCTAAAAGGTAAATGGGATCCAGGAAAGTATCAAGAGCATTTTCTATTTTAAAAATCTTGTACATCATATTGTTAATAATTTTGATCATTCATTCTCAGTAATAATTAATTCAAACTGAAACAGGTGTAAAAATGGCCTCTAGGATTTTCTGGAGAATGAAGATCCTATCACCAGAACTTTGGTCTTAAAAACTTTGCCTAGGAAAATGGAGACTGGAAAGGGATCTGGCCAGAAACACCCCTGGTAGTAAACAACAGGTAGGAAAATGAGATTTTAATTGGAAGGATGCTACTAGTTTAAGGCTGAATATGTATAAAGTGCCCCAAGTCAGGCTGAACTGTAGGAAAAAAAAAAAATCAGAACTAAGTAGGTACTGTCAAAATTGGCCTCGCCTAAATTGTGCAAACAAAAAATATGTAAGAATTTCAAGGATTAAGCATTACAGTGTAAGATGAGAAGAACTGCTTTTAAACAAGAACTGTCCTTTAAGCAGCAAGCAAAGGGTGGGATTGAGCAATTAATTTTCATGGCAAAATGTTAAAAGCAGAATCTCTGAAGGATTTATCCTGTGTCCTGTGTTGTTTTTCTTTATTGTTTATCTGGTAAGAGGAAAAAAAGTGAACAGCGAAGCAACAACCTCTACAGAATACGAAGTTACTCAGAGTAGCTGTATTAGAGAGGTTTCTGGAATACTTTGGTCAGACCTAAACAGGGAAGGCGTCTGAACAGCACACAGTGATTGAAATTCTGTATAAACAGTGCACTGACAATGGCTGATGTTACTCCTTCTGGGGTTTAAATTAACTCTACATTAATTATGAACATGAGATTTCCATGTTTCCATTGTGTGGAAATCTTACCTGAATGTTCTGGGGAGGACATGGACATCTGCCCTTAAAGAAGAGACTTCAGGAAATGATGACATGAGCTATTAATGCATGTAAAGACTCAGAGAGAGGGATTGGAAAAACTGAGATTGCTATTTTGGAAAGGAGAGATATAAAAGTGGACAGATAATTGCTGGAGTAGGAAGAGTAGACTTGGAGCTTCTGCTCTTCCTGTATCACAATCTGAGAGCAAGGGACCGTTCAGTGAAACTGGGGAGTGAAAATGGGGAAACACTTTTCCAGATCATGAGGTTACACTGGCAAATTCATTGCTGAAGGAAGTGGTACAGCCAAATGCTTCACTAGGTTTCAGAAAGAACTGGGATGAATGTAGCTCCCACAAGTATCTTGCACTGTTCACAGTGACAGTACAGTTGGGACATGGGTATTTCTTAGGGCTATGCTCCCAGAAGCTGTTGAGATGTTGTGAGGTGAACATCCTGGCTGAGGACACCAAATTATCTGGCAAGTGACTGATGCCCAGGAGAGACTGTAGTGAAGGATGTCCCAAAGGTGTATGAGTCACACTGAAACATAACTCAATTTAAAATTAAGATACAGAGATGAAGAAGGGGGTTGACCTATGTTTCCTTTCATAGCCATTTGCTGTCTTACACTTCCACTCAGTCTAAGGTGGTAGAGAGGAAACAGGGAAAGGAAACAGCCACCAAACTTAATTCAGTTTCTTCCCTGAACTATCAAAGCTTTTTGATCAGTCCATACTGGAAAGCACAGCATAGTCCTTCAAGTAATGTTACCATTGGCTGGATGTGGTCCTAATTACTTGCAGGATTTTTTGACAGTATTGCTAATTATGTTTTGAAATTGTTGGTTTATAGGAACAGACAGCATCAGATGACCTGTCCAGGGAAGGAACTGGGATAACTTCATTGCTGTGCATAATCAAAGTCACTGGAATGGGTTGCCCAGGGAAGTTGTGAGTGCTCCATCTCTGGTGGTGTTCAAGGCCAGGTTGGACAGAGCCTTGGGTGGCATGGTTTAGTGGGAGGTGTTCCTGTCCATGGCAGGGGGGTTGGAACTAAATGATCTTAAGGTCCTTTCCAACTCTATTCTATGATTCTTTTTTTTGTCTCAAACATCTGGGGAAACAAAGGATGAATATAAGGGAAAAAGAAGTATTTACAAAGGCTCATGTACGGATTTCAAAGGATTTTTGAATGGCTGCTGTCCTGAAATAGAGTCTTCTGTTTAAGGAGTCTGTGTGAGGGAGAGAGATTACTTGATAAATTGGTTTGCAGAGTTCCTGAATACCAGTAGGCTTGGCTCAGTCTGTAAGGTTTGAAATCTTAACATGAATTGTCCTTAGCCCTTCTTAAAAATAGTATGAGCCAGAAGTTCTGCTCTGGGTTGCTTAAAATGGCACTAGCACAGTTAGGACATGCACTTGGTGATGACGCAAACTACTGAGAGCTAAGTTAGCCTGCAGCCCCTGGAAGAATTACTGTCAGCAAGATGAGGAGCCATATACTCAAAATGATCGGTTCTGGCCTGGAAGACTTAGCATTTGTTTGCTATTGGATTTAGAGCATCTATGCTTCCCCAGCTGTAACTTTGTAGTGATAACCTGACACATGCAATCAAGTAGCTCAGGGATATGATGAAAAAAGGTACTTCTGTTTCCCAGTACTCCTCTTCAGTTCTTGATAGGCAGCACAAGATTTAAGTAAGCTCTCCTTTCCAGCTCAGAAAGAACATGGGGATCTGAAGTTGAAGCTCTAGGAACACGTGAACGCTATGTTAGTGTTCTGAGTAACCTGGCTTTGTTTCAAAGCAGCATTGGCTTTGGCTCTGATTGGAGTCTTTGTGACTGGAATCAAATCAATGGTAGTCATGTGGTAAAGCACAACTCTGTGGTAGAGCAATGCAAAAGGAAAAGCAACTTAAACCAAAACCAAACCAAACAAAACCCCAAGCAGGCAAACAATAAGATCAGTAAACTTGTCTCTGCCATCATGGGGAATCAAGCATTACATGACATGCTAATGAAAGATAACTTTGGACCTAAACTGCATTAGTCCGTGCCCAAAGATTTTGGTACCATGCAGAGACCCTAAGGTAATTGGGAAGTAGGAAAAGTGAACAAAATACCTATAAATTGGCTCAGTGCCTGCTCAGAGAGAAAGGCTGACTCGGGTACTAAATTAAACAGAACTCTTCCCTGGTTCTGAGGCTAATGAGCATGTAGTAGCCATGCTGTTAAACTCTCTTGCCCACCAGCACAGGCTGTCTGCCTGCAGCCTGACTTCTGGACCATTCCTTGCCATGTGCTGACTCCTAAACCATATGCACAGAACTGTTTGGAAGATTGCTAGTTGGCTGCCAATAAAACTTTAAATATCATATTTCAGTGCTGGGGAACACTTCCAGCCACCGTTTCATTTACTAGTGTGGTTCTGTAACCAATAATCACCGTCACAAAATAGTTCGGAGTGAAGACCTGCTCCTGGCCTAAGAGGCAGGAGCCAGGAGCACAAACATCCACATGGAGCTGGAGTGTGGCTGGCTGCTCCTGGGATTTCATCATCTGCATTACTGGGTGTGACAAGATGTCATGAGTCATCCCCGCCTCTGGGAACACCAGACTTGGAAATTCACGGGGGACTGCATGCCTGACTGGTAAAGGCAGTTTGCTAGAGTTTGTGCAAGATGGTCATGAATGAGGTTGGGCAGTTCCAGCAGGCTGGTGTAGGGAACAGGGGCAAGATCAAGGGTGTCACGGGGGAAAACACAAAGTTAGGGCTCCAAAAAGGAGCTAAGCATGGGTGAGAACAAACCCCAAAGGACTACAGTCAAATGCCATCAGGATGCCCCGCTTCTGAATTGTCTATGCATTCTTTGGGTTTGGTGCCTTTCTGAAGTGGAAAGGGAATAATTCTCTGCCAGAGGATGAGATTACAAGAGTGTGAACCTGTGGCTACCTGCAGAAACTCTCACTCTGCAGTTTAAACTGGGCTGCAGCAGAACCTGCAGTAGTGACCATGAAAGGAATGTGTCAGAGCATACCATCTGATCTGAGATCTCTGTCTTCCCTAAGGCCTCTGCCCATAAGCCAGCGATGGGGCCCTTGCCTAGATAGAGAGGGAGTCTGAGGCTGGCTGGTGGTGTGTATGTGCCTTGGTAAATAGGGGTGCAATCCTATAAGGTGATTTCTGCAACAGGCAGGCGAAGTTGGTAATTTTATGTTCATTAACTGACCCACTGTGGATGATTCATTCAGCAGCTCTAGGGGCTAGACTGAGGATCTCTAATTTATGGTGAGCTAAACTGCAGGCTTCAGAGGCTAGGACAGTCTTGACTACAGCACATGGAATAGTCAAGATAACTGCCAGTGTTGAATTGAAAACCACGGAGAAAGCTTGCCATGCGGGGAATGATCTGGAATCTAGACTGGATTAAATAATAAATAATTAAATAATCTAGTAGCATTAACGGTCTCCCTCGCTCCATTCTATAGTGAGGGAATTGCGATGTGGCCAGAGTAAACGCCTGTGGAATAAACGGGGGAAAACGAGCCCGATTTAGTAGCAGAGGCGCGGATCTTGACATTTATTCTACATTTCTTGGTGCTCTTCGGTTGCCACCAGATGGCAACAGAAATCCGTCTGAGCGCGTCAGGATTTTGCCGCGACTGCTCAATTCCGGCTGCTTTCCTGCCTAGAAGGTTTGCAGGGGCCTCTGCACAGCCTGGCTACCGAAAAGGAAAGGAAAAAGAAAACGAAAGAAGCCGGCGTGATTTTCTTGTCCCTAGGCACGCAGATGGTGGGCTCTGTGCAGTTGGGGGCAGTGGTGGAGCGCTGCTGTGTGGCGTGTGTTGCTGATGAAGAGGAGCATGGATGTGCCAACCCGCTCTGCAGTCAGCTCCTGCTGACCGTTGCAGATGTGTTCTCGGTTACCCAGAAACTAATATAGCTAAGGGTGAATTCAGGACAGGCGTCGAGGTAGACGAGCGGGCTTCGGGAGTGCCCCGAGGGGCAGTGCGCGGGGGTGCAGGGCTGCATAGCTGGCAGTCAAACATTGCGATAAGTCAGCCATCATCTCCGTAGCCTCTGCCACGAAGCGGCAGCGGTCCTGCCTGTCCCTGCCCTTCTATTTTTGCAACAGGTCCGTCCTCAGAGAAGTGCTGCCACATCTTTAGCTCCCTGCCCCCAGGCACAAGCGCATCGCTTAGCAACCCCTGCCAGAGACGAGCGAGAGCCGGTTTCCAGGGGCAACGGGCGCATTTTTACATCATGAATAACCGTTCGGGTACTCACGAACACCTCCCGTCTGCTCTGGCTGGGCACACAGCTTCACACAGCTGGAAACTGAATCCCTAAAAATGGCCCTGTTTTCCAGGAATGGCAGGGGTGAGCTTGGAAAGAGGGTTTCTCTGTAATGCACACAGCTGATGTAGCTAATAAAGCTAATTTGGCTAAGGTAGCTAGTTCTGGAGACAGGGGGTGGCTCATCTGCCTAGTCCTGGCAGCCTTACAGCCATTCAGGGAATGCGAAAAAGAAAAGAAGAAGGAAAGGAGAGGAAAGGAAGGGAGACTGACGGGGGAAACGGAGAAGGGAAAAGAGGGAGTGGATGGGAGAGCTGGGGGGAAGAGAGGCAGTGGGTGGAATGACTGGGAAGGCAGCTGGGAAGCTCTCTGGTGAGCATCAGAGTGGAGAGTGGGGTGCGGATGGGAGGTTTGGGAAGTGAGCGTGTGTTGGATGGAATGCATACCAGGATTCAAGTGCCGCAGGAAACCCGCCTAAAACTTGGAACTAGAACCAAGACAAAGGGAATTTTAAATTGCAAAAAGATCTAGAGCCGGGGAACCTTAGGAAAAATTAGACTTGGCTGTAAGCCAGCAGTCCTAAGGCACAGGAAGGAAATCAGGAAACTCTCTTCAATACACATGCCACAGATACGAAGTTCATTGCAGATCTCCTGCAACAAAACAGCAAGAGTTCTGCGGTAGACAGATATACTGCTTTCTATATTGTATTGTCAACAGAAAAGCTCTAGGAAATTTTACAGATCTGTGCACATCTGGAGAGCAGGCCAAGCTTTTCCTGCCTGTTAAAACAAGATCATACATCAGTATTTCTTTAAGTGCAAAAGGATACAGCTAAATAAACTTTGTCATGCTATTTTGCATTATCCACAATACATTATGGATACGTGTGCCTACGTGTTGTTTTGTAAATGGTCTGACCTTTTAAGGCTTCCTGTTTATCATTTTCTTGTAGCTTGTATCCTCTTTTTAACAGCAGCAAGGAAAGAAAAGCCAGTCCAGTGGAGGAAATGGTTAGGTGTCATAAGGAGACAAGAGTGTTGCAATATATTAGTGTGCATTTAAAAATGTAAAAGACTGATTGATCTTAAATTTGAATGAGTAACACAAAGTAAATATCTAGACTTTGGCTAAAGTTCCCCAGTGTGTGGCCACCCCATCCCTGGCAGTGTTCAAGGCCAGGTTGGATGGGGCTTGGAACAATCTGATCTAGTGGAAGGTGTCCCTGCCCATAGCAGGGGGTTGGAACTCAATGAGCTCTAATGTCTCTTCCACCCCAAACCATTCTATGATTCTGTGATTCAGTAATTCAGCCATTCCCAACCTCAAACGCGAACGCTGTGGTTCAGCTAAGAGATGGGTTTGTCAATCATAGTGGTTCCCTTGTCTTGCAGGGCAGAAGGGAGAGCCCTGTCGCCACCATAGGTCTGCCTGTCTGGTGTCCCCGGGCTCTGGCCAGCAGAGGGGAGTGCTGAAGTGGGTTGGCTCCATTATGCAATCCTGATTTTGCTACCACCTGCCTTGTCCTGGATACCAAAGGCACCCCTGGGCAGGTGGGTTTGGGCCTCCTCGTCGTTCCTGATGTTAGCTGTTATTCAGCCCTATCTGGAACCTTTTGCCTTCATGCTTTCATTCCAGCCTTGTATTTTAGTCTCTCTTTTGTGCCCTCTCTGCTTCACTGTATGATCAGCAACGGTCCTTCCGGATCCTGGCCTCACCTTATCCATATCTAAGGCAGAAAAAAAAGTTCTTTGTTCTTCTATTAAAAAAATATTGTCTTTGAATTAGAGGCAAGAGCAATAAACTTGGAGTGAGAAGCAAGCACGTATTAAAGACATGCAGAAGGGAAGCAGCTAAATGAGAAAAGCCATGTTATTCACCTGAGAGTGGGTTAAAAAACACCTTGTGGGTAGCTGAGTCTGAAGGGAAAAGCAAGACTTGTGTCCTGTTTAGGGTGATGAAGACATTGTCTAAAGGATCCTCTTTGGGGCAGAAAGGGAGGAAAAAGAGACAGGTTCCAAAAGATGATGACTAGAAAAAACCCTGAAAGACTTCTGGAAAGCGTGTCAGAAACTGATAAAACCCGAGAGCTATTCAAAGAAACACAGATTTCTGGCTTCAATTATGAGTTAGTGTACACCTCTTAGATTCTAACTCGATCCAGTTGATGTGACTTAAAGCCTGTCTGCTGTGTCCATATTTAATTGATTAAATGACCAAATTCTCCTTTGTGGCTAACATCACACCCTCATCTCAGTCTTGATTAAGCCCAAAAGAGAGAAGAGGGGGTAGATGCTGGAAAAAATTAGTCTGGAGACGAGAAAGACGATGAAGAGATGATGCAGAAGGTCAGTGTTGCAAAGGCAAGGGGGATGTGTAATGTGCAAGACAGGATGTTCAGGAAATGGGCAGTGCTGGGTACAGAGCATAGCACAGAAGCTTGGGGGTGAAAAGGGGACTCGTTGCAGGACAGTTAAGTACAGGGCAGATGTCTGAGAAGGGAAGGCTGTTGCACATTCCCATCACGTTACCTGTCTCAGAGATGCTGATGTAGGAGAGAAAATAAGAAGGGCCAGGGATTCCTGCTGCTGTGGAGGTGGGGAACAGGTGATAATGGGATTACAGAATGAGAAAACTTTAAGTCTATTTCCAGGTCTGGCATGACTGACCCTTGTCATAGGGCATGGGCATTAAATAATTCTGGCCTTTGTAAACTATTGGGAATATCAGTTGCCGCTGCTGTGGTAGTTTCTCTGTGCCATCTTTAACACGGCGTCCTGAGTAAAGAGTTAACAATGTATGAAGGCTGACTTTGTCTGGAGAGATACTAATATGCCCAAGAAGATTCCCTTGTTCTAAGGCCTTACTGGCTACAATGGCTCATGTTGTCATTGAATCTAGCCGTACTTATTTTCAAGGGGAAATAAACCAGTGTTCATCTGAGTGGGATCATTATTCTGCTGTGGCTATCCCTCTATCTGTTTTCATAGAGAATAAAAATTACCTCAATCAGTAATAAAAACCCTGCTTCCAAACCCATTTTTAGTCAGGAAAAAAAGCACAGAGCTTTGAAACAACACACACCAGAAATGGTTCATGTAACTATCAAAATAACCGTTCTTTGTGAAACAGGCCGATAAGAGATTTTTTTTAACAGATCTAAGACGAGATGACTCACATGAAAAACTACAAGATGACTTTGTTTACACTTCTGAAAAGCTGCCCATTTGTGGCCTACACTTTGTCAAATGTAGATAAAGAGCCTAAAATGGTCCAATACACAGCAGAAAATTGACAGTTTCTGTGCTTATGTGGCCCATAAGGCCACTCAAAGGAAGCATCGCTGGGAGACCTCAGGATGTTGGGATGGTAATTACATGTCAGAGAATTAGGGAGGCAGCCGAAGAAAGTGTCATAGGGCACAGGTGAGGGCAAAGACTTCAAATGGCAGCAGTTCTCCACAAGGATTACCTGGGTGTGTAGCCATGGGATGCTGCAGGCAGAGGCAGCCTCAAAGGGAAGAGGCTTGTGGAAGAGCTGTTGTAAGGTAGGGATTGCCATATGGGGTGAACATACACAGGCTTGTCTGTTGGATTGCTGTGTTTAAGCTCTATCCAGTTTTTCAGGCTGTAATAGCTTGTGTTCGTGCAATTTGTGCAGTGGGTGGAATAGGTGGCATACATTCTCCTGTTCTCTTTGAAAGGGAGTTAGATTTATTATTGCTTAAAATGCATTGAGTACATCTGAATTTCACGTTGGTGGAGGCTGACAGATTGCCAGTGGCGGGTCACAAAGTGGCATGTCTCTGGTGGGGTTCCAAAGCTACAGGCAAGTGGGGATGCAGGGAACACAGAGTGGGAGGAACACGATACTTGAATGCCATTGCTTGTTGCCAGAATTTGCAGCATCTTTCCTGCTGGGGAAGAGCCAGAGTGAAGTCAGGGCAGTTGTAAGGTCCTCTCTGCATGGATAAAATGCATATCTGCTCCATGTGTCCTACCCCCACTGCCACAAATGCCCAACTGCTATGTATGTGTGCACTTGCTCCTCTTCTGGTTATGCCTCTCTGCTTAAAGGACAGCAGAAAGGGTTAGAGAGGCAACAGAAGAGGAGGGTGTCTTGTCATGGAGCAGCAGGAATAGCTTATCTGCCTTACAAGCCAGCCTTAAATGGGAATTTGGAAGAGAAAACATCCCCATATCAGGGACTCTGCCTGTAGAGTTACTCCACTGAGATATCTCAAACACCCTCACTGGTTCATTGGAAGTTGAAACACGACTGCCCACGAGCTGAGCCTGTGGCAGGGGAAGGAAAGCAGAGTGGAACCGGAAGGCTGGTATCTGCTCGGGAGCATGGGCACGGTTAGTTGCCCGAGAGCAGGGTGTGTTTGTCAGCCAACACAAACTGACCTCCTTGTTGTCTTCTGGGCACGTGAAAACTGACCAGCGGAAGGGGCCGGGCAGATTTAACATCCACACCCGCTGCCCAACAGAGCATGCTGAACGTGTGTGAACCTGCTGCACCATGGCAGTTTGCAGCGGGTCCAGATATTGGGTGATTAGGGAGCCAAAATGAGAGACAGGAAAAGATGCATGGTATTTGAGCAGGCCATGTGGATTCTGTGTGACTGCAGTCTAGGCAGGTCTTTTACTGCACTGCAGGCTAGCACGGATTGGTTTAGCCTTTTGAATACCCCAGTGTAGAGAACAGGCTGAAAGAGTAGGTTGCATTTTCAATATGTATTCTTCAGTGGTCCTCCCTTTAATCAGATTGTCTCCTGTCAACAGCAGCTTAGGAACAATGAACGTCACAGTGCTGAGAAGCTCTTATTCCTCTCAGTGAAAATTAACACAAGCAGCCACAACAATGCTTTCATGTTCTGTGCAGGAATATCCCCAGGGCTGTACTCCAGTTTCTTTTGGTGAGTAACACCAACCAGTGGGTGCCTTTGGTTTTCTTCCTAGTTTAGGAAGAGTGTCCTGCTGGAACATCAGTTTCTTAGTCATCTGGGCGCAAAAAGTTGAAGTGTGCTTCTAAAAGTAATTTTTTTGTTTCTGACCTGGGCTAAATGGACAGAGGTCTGACATGCATAGGTTCCCCTGATAGCATCGGCTTTGCACATTCCCAGCAGGCAAGTGAGGCTTTATGATCCATAACGACATTTTATTGCTTCCTAGCGAATTATTCTTTGGTTCCAGAGGCTTCAAGTAAGTAAAGGAGCATGAAATCTAGGATGAACATGAACCACACTGAACTCACAGCATTCACAGTGGCTCTGTTTGAAAGACCCAACAATCGCCTGTGCCATGGTGTCTGCTTTGAGACCAGAGGAAGACTGTGGATTACCTAGCTGTTGAAGCACTGGTCTGAGTTGCTGGATATTATGGTTTGATTTATGCCTCACCACAGTTTTTCCTCTTGGGCCAGACCATGTAATACTACATGCCTGGTTCCCGTATCAGCAAAACAAAGTTAGTACTGATTCTTTTCCCTTATGTATGTAGGCGTTGAGATAAATCTTCAGGACATGGCTATTTCTTGTTATGTATATACATACAGTGTCATTCTGATTTAAGATGGACCCTTTAAGTACATTTTTCTACAGTGCTTTGAGCAAAATGGAGTAAACTCTGGAGGAACTGGGGGAGTGGCTGCCATGGGGAGGTGATTCCAGATCTTACACTGAGCCTGGCACAGGATCGGTTAGGATTCAGGGAGGCTTGGGTCTGCTGTATGAACATCTATTCATACATACCTGAACATCAGATAATGGCAGCAATGATCAGACATGTGTTTTACATTTCACCCCACAGTTTAAGGTGTTCCCAGAAATCTTGCATCAGCACTTGATGAAGAACCAATTGCAGATAAATATTACTTACGGAGTTTTGAGCTTCACTGCATTTTTAGGTCAGTTCAGGATTTAGTGTCTCATGTGACTAGTGCATTGTCTTCTCTGTCTCTGATCCAGTGATTCTTCTGAAAGGTTGAAGAATGTGTTATCTGATAAATCTTTGAACCCATTAAAGGTGCTTTGGCTCAGGGTCCCAAATTCCCAGGGAAACCTGAACTGTTGGTGTAGGTTAGGCTGAATGGTTGTGGTCCTCTACACCTCTGGACACAAAGTGCTGCACAGAGCCTGCACTTAGCATCAGGGATAGTGCAGGAGTTATTTCCTGACAAAGATAAACTTTGAAGACATGAAAATTAGTGAATCACTGAAGTAGCGGGCTTTGCCTTGAAGAGGTAATCCTTCTGTAGGCAGTGGAGGAATGCTGCATGTATTCTGCCCCCATTGCTCAGTGCTGCACTAATTGCTTCACACAAAAATGCTGCAAGAACATCCTTCCCTTACACTGTCATGCAATGTGTAGCCAGTTACTTTCTGGAAGCTGGAAGAGTATCACCTACCAGAAAGAGATATATTTTTCTATCATCTGTCTCTGGTTCTATTTACCTTTTCCTTCATTTTTATTACATCCCTGTCCTTTCTTTCACATGTATTTCTTTTGCATCTTTCTTACATTGTCTTAACGTGCATCTTGTTTTTCTCTCACTTCTTTTTCCCCAACCTTCCTTCATTTTCTGCAAGACAGGTATTCCCTTCCCTTATTTGATTTGCTTCCATTCTTTTTTATCTTTTTTCCATTTTTCTGTCTCAGTCATGTGCTACTATTAGAGGAAAACCAGATAAGAGTTAAAGTTGGAGAAAAGGAGGGATAGAGTGGCTGCAGTGGCAGGACACTGGATGGAGTTAAGAAGTAGATCTGACTGGCTATATCCCACCACTATTGTGCACACAACCTCCTCTCTTAAGAGAGGTTCTCAGGCCCACAGCAATATCTGTCTTTGCTCATGCACCCTTTGTTCAGTTGCTTGTTCTACGAACAGGTAGTGCAGACTTCAGTACAGAAGCATATGAATCTAAAGGGGAATATGGGCAGAATTTAGTCAACTGCACTTAAAAACATATTAAAAAAAAAAAAAAACTATTGGTGACTGTCATATACTGGATGCAAATTTTTTCATTGCTTTGTATCTGAAAATACTGTTTGCGTCCACACTGTATCAGACATGGCATGAAATGGAGTGGCACTTTGTGTGTTTTTGTACAAATGCCTTTACAAGCAGCATTCCTCACCACTGGAGGCAGCTGGAGGACCTAAGAAATTGCCAGTTCTGGGCTTCACTGTTTTCCTATGAGCTGTTTTGTATTGCAGCTCCCATGGGTGCTAGCTTTTTTGGATCCATAGTAGCAGTATTAATCTGTCCTTCCGGGCTTTTGGTTTCCATTTAAGGGACTGAGGAAGTGTTTATGCTGCAGTGCTCAGCGTTGTGACATCTCAGTCTCAGATCTACTTTTAGCCTCTCTTTGTCTCAGTTGTGCATCTGAAAAAGACTTTCTCCTCCTTTCAGTGGATGCTGTGAAAAATCAAGGCTGTGAGGTGTCCAGACCCCACAGTGCTGCAGAAGTGGTGTATATGCATTCATGCCTCATGTACGGGGAGCTGTGCCATTTGCAACATGTTTTGGGGCACCTGACGTGTTTTCCTGCAGTTCCCTGAAGACTGAGGATCTGACGATAATGCCCTATTCTGTGTCAGTTCCAACTGTGTGTACCAGCAGGAGTAACCCAGCAGTTACAAAAAAAAGCTGGGGACATTTGACTCAAAGGCATAGTCCCTGACGTCACGCCTAAATTCCTATGCTCTGTCTCACTCAGCAGTCTTCTTGGGCTTTTGCATTTCTTTTATTTCGACTGCCTAAATTTTCCCACTATGTTTCCGAGTGGAGGGGGTGTGTATGTATCAAGAGGAGATGTCTGCTCCTTGCACTTACTTCTGGAAGATCTCATTCTGTTACGTCTATCTCTTCACTCTTTGCACTGCCAAGGGAAAACTCCCAAGTTTTCCAGGGAGGATGTCTGTCAGACTGACTGCAGTGAGGTACTCACTTCTTTAGAAATTCAGCAGCTTGGGGATCTGAGATATGCACATACGAATGTGTGAGTAGGTGGGTCAGGAGTGAGGATTACTAAGAGAGACTCAGGTATATAGTGGGAAGGGAAGGACAAGGAGCCTTATTGCAGCCTGGAGAAAGACATGAGCTGTGTGCAGGACTGCAGAATGTCTGAGCACAAGGACAGTGACACTGAATATGCTCGAGCTGTCTAAAAAAGTGCTGTTGCTCACTATATCAATCCCCTTTGATCCTCATGTTTCTGACACTTCCACATGTGGTACTGCCTGCTTTACCTGGCTCCCTTCTGCCTGGCACTGGCAGTGCTGAGAGCAGGACTGCTGCACTCACCCTGTGTGCTGAGGACGTGAGAGACGTGAGGATGCAGCCCAGCTCCCTCTGGCCACCTCCTGTCTCCCAAAAGGCTGATGGCACTACTCAAGGACAGAGAAGGGCAGCTCCCCACTCCCACTCATGCTTTTAACCCTGTGGTGACCGTAGCATCCTTTCCCAAGGGACTTTGAGGTGGAAGTGAAGGATCACAGTTGCAGAGGCTGGTAGAAGTATAGTGCCCAGGCACTGAAAAATAACGAGGGAAGGAGCAATGAGAGGGAGAGCAACCAGAGAAAGGAGGAGCCACGGATGAGTAGCAGATCAAAGAGGCAATGTATGTCAAAGGGGGAGTGTACAGAAAGATGTACTTTGCTTGGAAACAGGCAGAGCAACAGGGGAAAAGACAGATATAGAAACATCAAGGAAAGGGAAGGAGACTTGGAGAAAGAAGGAAAAAAATAAGAGAGATGACCTGACAAAGAAAAGGCACAAATGCAGGAGGTGCCAAGAGCTGGCTAGAGGAGGGATATGTGACATGCTAATCCAAGACACCCAGCCAGTGGATACAGACATGGTGCTTGGCCCTGCCTAGGGCAGAGTTGTATGAAAGGGGAACTAGTCATGTTTTAATGTGCTGCTTTGTAGGAAGAAGACCACTGGCTGAAGAGCTCAGGTTTAAAGACTGGATGTATCCTTGTCTTGCCCTGTGGATGGTTTTCCCTTCCATCTGTCCCCTTATCAGCGCTGTTGTAGCTCTGTCGGTTGTCAGGGTTAAAGGACTGGCCAGCATTGAGTCCCTGCATTGTGGCTCCTTGCTATCCTAGACCTGCCATCTCATTTCTTCAGTTTAATTGCTGAGCTGGGGAATGGCCAGCTCTACTTATCTGTATCATCAACAGAGGAATCTACACTCTTCCTTGTGCATCCAGTCTCTGCTTTCCCAGGTCCATTTCCCCATACTCACATTGTTTGCAGAGCGATAACAGACTTGGCAGGAGAGCTAATTCAAAAGTATAATCTCTTTCAAACAAAGTGCACCCTGTTCCCACCTGGTCAATTAAACTGGAACAAATCTGTGCAGAAGCAATGACCTGCGGCCAAGCACTTTCCCTCCTGGAAAGATGCATGATGCCTTTCCCTGTGAACACTACCTCAGCCTTACCTGGAGACCTGGAATTGACAACTCATCCCCATTGTCCCCTGCCTGAATGCTCAGGCAGAACACAGCAGGGTCGGAGCCAACTGTGACGGTGTTTTCTGTGCAGTACATACCTGTACAATCTGCCCCAATACCTTGAAGAAATGCATTCAAGAGTGAAGCCCCTGTTGGAACAAGTGGTGCAGATGCTTTATGAACCTGTTACTATCACAGACCAAAAGAGCAGTGCAGAGCCTGTTTCCTCCCAGCTGCCTCACAATGTGTGTTGTCTCTGGGGAACGCAGGTCTGATGTGTCTCAGTACTGAAGATATTTGAACCATCTCTGCCTCTAAGCCTATTCTTGAAGGAGTCCCTGAGCTCTCAAGAGGTGTTCTGATCCTCACTGAGAAACAAGTGAGAGCTGTTTCAGACCAATGTTTTAGTGGACTAACGTTGCAAATGGTGATGTAAAATATCAAAAGCATTGCCCTTCACATCTTGTTGGAAAAGCACCTTTAGAGGATTCGGTCACTAGTACTAAGTTTCTTAATGCTTTCAGCAGAACTCTTATCTCTACTGTTCAAGCTCTTTTTCCGGGTTTTGAGACCTTATCGCTGCAAAGAGTGAACTTTTTTGCACAAGAAAATACTAAGAAGGTCCCCCTCCTTCACTACCTGCAGAAATGACAGTTTCCTTATAGGATTTTACTTGCTTTTATTTTTGTTGATGTGAATGCTAATGCAAATGTGAAAGTTAATGTTTGGTTTTGGACAAACTGTGTCCAGTAGAAAGAGCAATAAAAATATAGGCTTTCATGTAGGTGAATACTGGTACACAGAAATGCATACATACAAACAAACATACTAGATACATGAATGCAAGCAAGCACAGATATGCAAAAATACAGCTATATATTGTGTCTACACTGAAACAAACACCTGCATATGTACATACCTTTGTACGTACAAAGTAGCATGTGTGCAGATAGCTTTGGATTATTTAAATGTATGCTCAGAAATAAAAGGACATAAATATATACCTACGGACATAAATTAATACACATGTACACATCTTAATATTATGAACTCAGGCACTGGTAACCACAGATATGCTAGTATTCATGCAGGTAGGCAATAGCACACATTACATATGTGTTTATGTATCAGAACGTAAAGTTATTCAAATATGAACACTTTATATAGAAATACAAGTGTAATACAGGCCCCAGGACCTGCTTCAGAAACACTCCTGAACAACTATGTACACAGCATCCTTGCGCAGCTAAGGTAGCTGGATGCAACCACCCTAGTTTTCAAACAGATGAGGAGGGCCACAGGCAAGCAGATAGGCGTGTGTGTAGGTGTGGAAGTGAGTCGTGAAAGGGTGCAGGAATAATCCTGTGGGAGGACAAATTGTCTGTGGAGCACCCAGAGGGAACAATGCAAGAACTAGGTGGGTTTGCATAAGCAGGGTGGTGTCACGGGAGAGTGAGGAAGAAGGCTGGGAAAGACACAGAGAGCACGAAGCAGGAAATGCAGGATCTCCCCCTGAAGTGTGTAGCTTAGGGGAGATGCCCACCCTGAGTTGCTGACACTTCACTTCCAAGGGGAAGCAGGGCAGAATTGCTGGGATGGGTTGAAAAGGCTGCATGCCAGTTCCCTTCTGCCCCCTTTCCAGTGGCTAACCCTGCTGGCAATGCAGAGTGGACTGGCTGCATGAGGCAGCCCTTCCAAAAGATGGGCTTAATATCATCTTTCCTCATCTGTTCTGCTTGGATTTCAGCACAGGAGCAGTGTGCGGTAGTTTGGAGCACCCTTCACATCCCCTTCTTTCTCATCCTACAGTGGCTGTGCTCATCGTGTGTTATCACATGTGATCTCAGTGAGTCATTTTCACAGCCCCTGCTGCCCCCTGCCCCAGGTTACAACCTGTCACACATTGCTGGAAAATGCAATGTGATTTGGGCCAGGTACCTGGAAGCAGAATATGGCTTGATGAGAAACACCCCCAGAAGTGGAGCTTGTGGATCCGCACTCTGCTTGTGCCTGCTGATGTGTCAATGTGTTTGTGTCTGATCTGCTGTGTCAATATATATATGTCTAATGTGTGTATTTAGTGGGGAGTGTGTATGTATAAGGGGTGGATTCAACTCTACATGTGTATATGCTGGCTGTGCATGTAGTTTTCTCTCATTAGTGTTAGGGTGTGAGAAGTACGCCTAAATGGGGACATGAGATAAGGTAGCTTACACTGGTGAAAAGAGTGCACCCCATGGCATGGTGTGCGGGCCCAGACTGGCTACACATGCCAGCAGGCAGCATGCCCCAGCGCCTATTCCACTGGTGCTGAATTGACCAGGCTAGCCATAAAATGCTGCTGTGAGGAAGCCTCTGCTTTCTGATCTCTATCTGTGTGACTGAAATGTTGCAGCTGATTAAGCAGCTAGAGAACACTGGCTGCGTTTGTCAAACTCATCATCCTTTTGTCGGGCTGGAGCAGTGCCCTGCACATACCAAAGATGAGTGTTTGTTGGGTTTATGTCTGCCAGAGAAACATTTTTTTCTCCTCAAGAAATACCGTTTTCCACCTGAACACAGTATTGCCTTCAGAACTATGAAGTAGAGATCAGTTTTGTGAAGACTCATCAAAAACAACCTTATGCATGTGCTGTTCTTCCCTCGGGTAAAGGTGGGAAGAGCAATCTGAGGACTCTGCTGAGCAGCAACCCCAATTTCTGCTATCCCATGCCTTCTATTCATGTCCAGGCCTCTTCATGAACCGACCCCCAGGTCAACCATGCTCCTGAATTGACTGTATTTTGCTATTGCTATGCTGATCCTCAGGACTTTGCTAGAAAATTCTCTTTGTAATTTTAGTCCTCGGTACAATTTTGTTTTTGCTGCTTATGCTGATGGTTTGTAATTGGACTTCATTAGCCAGCTTGTTTTCTTACACTGCTTTTCAATTTCAGTTTCTTGCTCAGGGTGGAGAAAGCCACAGTCACATGTAGGAGCTGATATATAAAAATACTCTCACCACAGATATTTTGGCCATAGCCTCTCTCTTCTGCCCTGCAGCCTCTGGCCAGCTCACCCGTGAGCTCTCATCACAGCTCTGCTGCTACCTCCACCTCCCCAGGTGCTGCAGCATCCTAGTGCAGGACTGTAATGTGGGCTTTAGTGTTGTTTCAGTTGTAGTTCACCTGTTGCCTCTACATCCCAGGGAAGAGGAGGCAGAAACTCAGACATAGTAAGAAGGTAATTTGCTTACAGAAATAATATATTTACAGCATTCTTTGTGAGTCACATGCACAGACTTCATTATTATGTGGAACAACATTAGAATAAAACAATATAAACAGATACCACAAGACAAAGGCAAATGCACACATATATTGCTCCTCTCTTTGGTAGAAAGTCTGGTTGCCCAGGTAACATCAATCAAGGAAAAAAAAAGTAGGCTTGTGGCTCAGATGCTGGACAGGAGTCTGTTCCCAATCAGAGCTAAAGAAGAAGGCAAGGCCTGTAGTGCTATAGAAAGTGGGACTAATAAACTTAGATGACACAAAGTCTGTGGGTCAGACAAAGTGCATGGATATGTCCTGTAGTGATAGGACAAGGGGTAATGGGTTAAAACTTAAACAGAGGAAGTTTAGGATGGATATAAGGAAGAAGTTATTTACTGTAAGGGTGGTGAGGCACTGGAATGAGTTGCCCAGGGAAGTTGTGAATGCTCCATCCCTGGCAGTGTTCAAGGCCAGGTTGGACAGAGCCTTGGGTGTCATGGTTTAGTGGGAGGTGT
>JASSUY010003782.1:13432-36358 GCA_032466535.1 Forpus xanthops | reverse complement strand
GACGGTGCCCATGGTGGGATTGGGGTGAGCATGGTGGGGACAGGGTGCCCATGGTGGGATTGGGGTGAGCATGGTGGGGATGGGGTGAGCATGGTGGGACTGGGGTGAGCATGGTGGGGATGCGGTGAGCATGGTGGGATTGGGGTGAGCATGGTGGGGATGGGGTGAGCATGGTGGGATTGGGGTGAGCATGGTGGGGACGGTGCCCATGGTGGGGACGGTGCCCACGATGGGGACGGTGCCCACGATGGGGACGGTGCCCACGGCAATGTCATTCCCCCTGAAGCATCCCTGGCGATAGATCTGAGCCTACCTGGGGGCAACGGCCCTGGGGAGCGTCCTGGTGGCTTCGGTGGTGTCGGTTTGCAGGCGGAGGGGCGGCCCTGGCCCTGCGGGGACGCGCTGGTGCTGCTCAGGGTGGTGGCCGATGGAGAGCTGCCATAGGCGGCCTCAGGCAGCGGTGCTGAGCTCTGCAGGGCGAAGCAGAGCTCAGGGGCAGGGAGGGGACCTCTGGGCCCTTGGGGACAGCAGCGACTCACATGAACCCTGGGTCGTGCCCCCGATAGGTCCATGCCCTCGCTCAGCCTTCGCGCCTTCTCCCCGGGATCAGGCCCCTCGTCTACCTCCAGCTCGTGGCTCTCCAGCCCCAGCCCTTTGCGCTTCAGTGTCTGTGGGGAGCAGGGTGGTGAGCGGGGCCCTGTGCTGCCCCCGGCCCTCCCGGCTGCCCCCTGCGGCTACCTCGAGGATGTCGTTGTTGGTGCGGCTCTCGTGGGGCTCGCTGTACTCCGTGTACTTGAGCAGCACCTTGTCCATGTCGGTGCTGGCGTACTGGAAGAGGCGGTTGGTGCTGTTGAAGATGATGAGGGCGATCTCGCAGTCGCACAGCACACTCAGCTCATATGCCTTCTTCATCAGCCCAAATTTCCGCTTGGTGAAGGTCACCTGTAGAGGGAAGGGGGCGGGATGCTGCCCTCAGGGGTGCTGCTCTCAGGGATGCTCCCCTCAGGGATGCTCCCATCAGGGATGCTCCCATCAGGGATGCTGCCCTCAGGGATGCTCCCCTCAGGGATGCTCCCATCAGGGATGCTGCCCTCAGGGATGCTGCCCTCAGGGATGCTGCTCTCAGAGGTGCTGCCCTCAGGGATGCTGCTCTCAGGGATGCTGCCCTCAGGGGTGCTCCCCTCAGGGGTGCTGCCCTCAGGGATGATCCCCTCAGGGATGCTGCCCTCAGGGATGCTGCCCTCAGGGATGCTCCCATCAGGGATGCTGCCCTCAGGGATGATCCCCTCAGGGATGCTGCCCTCAGGGATGCTGCCCTCAGGGATGCTGCCCTCAGGGGTGCTGCCCTTAGGGATGCTCCCATCAGGGATGCTGCCCTCAGGGATGCTCCCCTCAGGACCACTGGATGCAGCCCCAAACCCTCTTCTTGACTCCCCAAATCCCTTCCACCTCTGGAGGAGCCATCACGGAAGGGAGCAGAGTGGCATTGCCCCCTTCATGGCCTCGTGGCTTCCTGTTCCCCTCGTCCCCATTCATCCCCATCAGCTCCTACCTGCCGGTTCCGCTGATCCAATATCCGACTGATCTGGATCTTTTTCCGGCCCATTTTCACCTCCTATACTCCAGGGAGGGCTGGAAAAGAGCAAAAAGCCCCTTGAGCCCGAGCAGCCAAGGGACGGCACTCGTGTCTCCTCACCCCTCCTACCACCCAAACCAGGTTTTGCTGGAAAAAAAAAAAAGAGGTTTCAGAGGAAAATTTGGCTTTATTTTTTGTCCTACAACAACTGAAAATGCTAAAAAAGGCAAAAAATATGGGAAATTCTGAGGGAAAATGAAGCAAAGCCCCATAGCACTGCCCCGCCGGTTCCACCACCCCTGCTCCATCACCCCACACACCGGCCCTGGGGACCTGCCCGTGCTGGCCGGAACGCTGCGGCGCTGCGATGCCAAGTCCCTTGCAGGAGCATGGGATCAGCCTTTGCATCCCCAATCCCCAGGCTGAAGCCATGGGGGCTGCTCCGAGCTCACCCCATACACTGGTGCTGCTCACGGAGGGGCCGTGGGATGGAAGGGCGGTTATAAGGGAGGCCGGGCTGGCTGTGGGGAGGGTCTATAGAACAAGAGGGCTGTTTTTAGGCTCAAATTTGGGGTTTTCAGACTAAATTTGACCTCTGCTATTCGCAGGTCAGGAAGTGGCTGCACGAGGAGACAGCAAAGCGAAACCACCCACCTCTTCAGGCCACGTGAGCCAGCAGTGGGAAGGATGAGGGCCTGGGGACCCTGCATCCCACCCTGGCTGCAGGGTGCCAGCACCCATTGCAGCTCAGCACTGTGCTGTGACCCCCCTCCCTCCCAATATCTCCATTGCTGTAGGGACCCAGTTCTTGCTCCTCTTGTTGTCCTCTACCACCAATCACCCCAAAACCCCTCAGGGATGCCCCAGTGCCACCGCAGCCTCCAATGAAGAGCTATGGGCAGCACCAAGATGCTCCCAATGGAGCCCACCCAATTAGGGCGCAGACATAGCCCAGCTTGGTCCCCACTGTCCCCAAGCCATGGCCATGGGGCAAGAGTCAAACTGGGAAGTTGGTAGGGCTGGGAGCTCTGTGCTAGGGCTCTCTGGGGACCTCAGGCACCTCTAGAGCCCCCCAAGCTTGTCCAGCATCAGAGGGATGCACCCGAGGGATGCAGGTTGGGGACCAGCCAGCCCTTTGCTCCCACTGTGCCCCAGCTTGTCCCGCTTCCCCCTCGTTGCCATTTACCATCTCACTCAGCCTCTATATTTAGCTGATCACAACTAATTTTAATTTATGGAAGGAAATTGTGCTGCCGTTCCCACGGCCCCGCTGCCACCCTCTGTCCTGGGGCCCACGCACGGCACCAAGGTACAGGGGGTGCCGGGAGCACCCCGCTCCCGCCGGAAAGAGCCAATGATTCCCTAGTGGAAAGGCAGAGGTTTTCCCAATGACTGCTTCTGGGGCAGGGCCAGGGCTGCTCTGAACATCCCAGAACGGGCACCTGCGGCATGGAGTCAGGGTGCTCCCAGGTACATGGCTGGGGATGCTCGGAGGGGTCAGCTCTTGCCTGTCAAGCCCTGTGCCATGATTTGGAATTTGGGGTGCACAAAGCAGAGCTGTGCCCTGAGGGGTTCCAGCTTGCAGCTGAGTTTGGCCTCTGACAGGTCAGGGGATGCTCGCCTGCATCCCTGCACAGCCTCATGCAGGGGGCATCTTTAAAGGCTCCAGGATGAGTCCCCCCAGCTACAGTGGGGCTATGAAACACCCCCTGTTTGGCTGGACCCGGCACCCCAGGTGTTTGGATGCTGTAGCACTCTGATGCCCTCTCCAGCACCCCAGTTTCTAGCTGTATGTGGAGTGCAGAGGTAGATGGTCCTTGCAATGGGGCAGATCCTGTAAGTCCCTCTGTGGCCCAGCCTGGCCATGTCCACCCATCTGAGCTGCTCCAGGGCAGGGGACAGTGGACAGAGGTCACCTCAGGTACCAGCATGGCTCTGAGCTCTGGAGGAATCCCATCTGCCCACTCAGGGTGATACGGGTGAGGGATACCAGGACCCTTGGGGTGATACCGTGAGGGTTCTGGATGGGTACCAGCATCCATGGGGTGATGTCGCAGCATCCCCCCCCCCCCCCCCCAGAATAGCAGGCAGGGGTGTGAGGCAGGAGGAAGCAGCAGCACACACAGCAGTTCACATCTGATGCCCATGCAATATGTGGGGCAGTTTCATCATCCGCTTCCCTTACAGCTCCTTACAGCACCGCTGCTCCTGGGGCCCGTGGGGACACGCGTGGCCAGGCCACTGCTGCCACCAGCACCATGCCATGTGCTGGGGTCCTGCCAGGCAGGCACAGGGTTGAGCATGGATGAAGCAGGGTTGGGATGCTCTAAGAGTTATGGCTGTGGTACTTTGGCCACCGCAGTGCGGCAGGGCACCAGCGCTCGGCTCCCCATGGATGAGTATTAAGGGCTGGGAGGGGAGGGGGATATTTCACTCTGGATTTTAATTGCTGCACCAAGCGATAAGGCGATCAGCAGCTTTATGGCTGCAGGCGATTATCACAGCTGGTGGTGACGGGCACAGCGATGCCACCCTCCATCCTGTGGTCCAGCACGGTGGCATCCTCCAGCCCTGTCCTCGTGGTGCAGCTGGCATCCAGGGAGGGCACATGGCTGTCCCCCTGAGTGGGAAGGAGCAGGGTTGAGGTGCTCCCGCTGGAGAACCCCCCAGCCTCTCATTGCTTTCACCTCCAGCAGGTCCCACCTCACACAAACAGCTCCTTGCAGTGATGGGGACCCACAACGTGGCCCGGCTGCAGGGATGAAGGATCGTCAGCATCATCATTGCAAGCGATGCAAACAAACCCCAGCACCAGCAAAGCTCTCAAAGCCTTTCACAGAGGAGACGCATTCCCATGGCCGGGCAGAGGCTCCGGTGCTGCCTGGCTTCCCGCCGGCCTCCTCTTCCTCCCACGTGCGCTTATCTTTAGCCTGGGCTCTGCTTGCTCGCACGCACCGGGCTCACTTCCACACCCGCACAGCCCCTCCGTCCCTTTGCCAGCACCCATAGCGAGGTGTCCCCGGGCCGCAGGGTTTATAACGAACCCCTGGATGCTGCACATCTTTAGGGGTCATTTGCATCCCACTGAAGGGGGGAGCTCCCAATCCCAGCTCCGCATTAATGAGCTGAGAAGTGAACCCCTTGAGAGCAACGTGTTTGTCCGCACACTGCAGCTCCAGCAGGATGCAGGATGCTCAGAGCGGTGCTGAGGGCGCCTGGTGCTGCCTTTAACACCTTTCCATCCCTTTGCATCCCTGCATGATCCCAGAAATTGTAATTTCACCGGGTCCATCCTGAAGTCAAAGTGGGGGGGTTATTGGTGGAGTGCTTCTGCTTCTCTGGGGTCCAAATGCTCCCCTAATAACCACCAGGCCAGGGGCTCTGGGCTTCCCAGATGTTCATAGTCCCATCTCTCCCATCTCCATGCACAAAGTGCCCAAACTGGGGGAAAAAAGGCTGTTTTCACCAAATTAGGGGGATTTTTATTGCAAATCTGAAAGCTGGAGTGGCTGGGTAGGAATGGGCATGGGGAAGAGTGGCCAGCAAATACTTGTTGTTGGCATTTGACAGCTTCCAGAAAGAGGTTGTTTGGAGAACAATAATGATTAAAATGGGAGAAAGAGTTTCCACCACATCTTTTACAGGGAGAAGAAGTGAGCTTGGCTGGGAGGGGAAAATCTGAGCCAGGAACAGTGAAATCCCGGGGGAGCAGCTCAGATGCTGCATCACCAGGACCAGGAGGGCAATGGGCTTGAAACAGGGCTTTAAGGACCATCCACTGTGGGTGGACGCATGGTGCTGGCTCCACTGTGAGCCACATCCATCCTGCCTGGTGCTGTCCCGCTCCAAACTGTGGACATGGCTCCGGCTCTCATCACTCCCCAGGGAATGGCGGAGCTGGGGCCTCATGGTGTGGGCAGCATCCCGAGCCCAGCGCATGGAAAAGTCAAAGTTGAGCAGGGTTTCTGCCGGGGCAGGCAGGCCCTTCTGCTTTTTATAGGTTGTTTGAAGAGCTAACCAGTACAAACCAGAGCTGGGGAGCGGGCAAGGCAGGAGGAGCCTGCTGGGAAGCAGGGGAAAGGACAGCTCCATGGGGATGGGTGCTGCAGACACCAAGGGCACCTCAGGGGGCTGAGGACAACGGTAACCACCTTCCCTACCTCACAAACATCATCCCCAGCGATAACTCATTCATCTCCCCCCATTGCAGCACGTGGCCTGGCCATGGCAGCGCCCTGAGCTCTTCCAGTGCCAAATCCAGGCTTCAGTTGGGTTTGCAGGGACCCGGCCCCCCCCCAGCCCTGGATCCATCCCACTCGGGGTGGCACAGACTGAAAGTGCCCCCAGCGCCCAGCGCAGCCATAGGCCGCTGCCCTCACGCAAAGCATGGTGATGGGAGGAGGCTTTTCGGTTCCAAAATGACTGCGTGGAAAGAGGAAGGAGATTGATGAGCCCGAAACCCGGGGCAGCTCTTGTCATTGGAAGAGGGACGGACACACAGCCCCTGCCCGAGGCTCAGACCACCTTCGTGCTTGGTGCTGGGATTGCAGCTCGCAGCAGCCAAGGGAAGGAACTCTGTTCCTGCAGGCCTGGGCTGCCTCGTGCTGCAGCTGGGCATTGATATGGGAGATGATGCCTGTTGCTGTGGGAGGGTTTGATGGGGGCAGCCAGAGCTGATGGCTGGGGCTGCATGGCTTACAAACCTGGTTTGCTCCTGACAATCCTGCTGCAATTCTTGTGAAGAGAAGGGAAATCCAAAGGTCTTAAATACATCAATTGCCCCTGTGTCGTTCTGGGCACCCCCTGGCAGCATGGTGCACCAGACTCTCTGGCTTCCTCACTGCTAGGATGCTTCTCCTTAGCGTCAGAACCCAGACATCACCAGTGACCCTTGCTCAGGTGTTTGATATCCTAAACCAAGCCTGAGGCCTGCATCTACACCCCAAATCCTGCTCCTCAAGCTGCCATGGGGCTCCCCAGCACATCACCCATGTGCGATGTGTCCAGCTGGCAGCTAGGCATGGAAAAGGGCCAGGATCCCTGGTGGAGTCACTGATGCTCCCTTCCCAGCTGGTACCCACTCTCCAAAGGGATGTGCGTGGATGGAGGGAGCAAGGCCCTGGAATAGGTCCCTGCCTTGCCACTAATCCACTGGATAGTTCATTACCTGTGAACCTACCTCCAGAGTCAGCAGCTCTGGGAAACTTTCTCTCATTAGAAGAGTCAATCCCTAGGGATGGGGATTTGGCTGCAGCGGGCAGGAGGATCCACACTGCTCTCCCCACGGGGACGGATGAGCTGGGACATGACGGATGTGCCATGTGTTGGCAAGAGCCATGGACAGCTCACATTCCCACCGGGAGCAGGAAGGAGCTGGGATGCAGCTCAGCATGTGCCATACCAGTGTGACACTCCAGTGGAACCACAGTGGCACCAGGCCCTGGCCCGGCAGCCTTACAACTTCCTCCACGTAGCTCTACCAGCCCGGCAGGGCTGTGCCTCAGTTTCCCCTCACGCAGTGGGCTCAGCCCCAGCGCCCCAAAGCCTCGACGGGCCCGGGGGTGTCAGGGAGGCGGCTGCGGGGCCGGGGCAGGGCGGCTGCCGTCCAGGCTGCACTTTTGGGTTAAACCCGGGCGTTCCTCCTGCACAGACACGAGTAAAAATAACCCCGAGCGCGGCGCAAACCACAGGCTTTTTATAGCCCTCCATCCCTAGACGGCGGGGCGGGGGACGGGGCTCCGCCGTGCTCAGACCAGCCCGCGGGGCGCCGGGCCGGCCGCACCGGCACCTCCCCGAGCCGGCAGCGCTCCTCCGGTCCCTGCGCCCCGACGGGGCTGCCGGCTGGATGCGTGCGGGAGCCTGATTAGGGCAGAAGGACGCTGCTGGGGAAGATCGGTGGCTGCTGTCCCCTTCCCTCTCCCCGGTACCGGCGGCACCGCCGTATATTCGCTCCCCGGTGCGGCCGGGACCCCGCTGCCCCCCCCGGGACACTCACCTGGACACCAGCTCTTCCTCCTCCGTAACTCCTCGCCGTTGCTGCCGAGGAGCCGGACCGGTCCCGGTGCGGCCCCGGTGCCGTCGGGTCCCGGTCCCGGTCCGATGCCTGCGCGTGTCCCCGGAGCCGCGCGCTGCCTGCCCGAGCCGCACTGGCCACATTTGCATATCCCCGCCCATCCCACGGAAAGATTTGCATAACGCAGCCGGGCTCACTTTCCATTGGCGGCGCGGCAGGGTGATTTGCATAGCCCCGCCTCTGACGGGGAAGATCGGGGGGAAGCTGTGGGATTGAGGGGGTCTTTGGGGGCTGGGATGGGGTGAGGTGGTGGGAACCGGGCACTGGGATGGGGATTTGGCAGGGGGAGGATTGGATGAATGTGTGGGAATTTGGGGGCCTGGAAGTCCGGGGGTCCCCGGGGGATGCTGTACCCTCGCGGCAGTCAGACTCGGGCTGAGATGGGGGGGTCCTGGGCGGAGGTTCAGAGCCAGGCTCGGGGTTTGTCCCATACCAGATCCCCTTACCCTGGTTTCAGGTGACCCCCGCACACCTTTGGGCACAGGGTTGGAGTTTCGGTCCTCAGCTCCCCCAAGGGCTCAGCAAAACCACAGTCAAAGGATGGACACCATCAGCTCGACACCCCCACGCACCCCACATCCCGCTCCCTCCTCACAGCCCCAAAAGGAATCCTAAAGATGGGTTTATATCTCATTGATCTCAAAGCAATGACCTGCCCGGGGGGGGCTGCCCCGTGCCCACCGTCCGTCCATCCCCACCAGCGAGGCCACCGTGCAGCGGGCGGCCCTGGAATGCTGCACCGGGGACACCGAACCACAGTGACATAGCCCGAGGGAGGCGGCGGGGAGGTGTTGGGGACTCGGGGCTCACGCTGCTGGGGACCGGCCCCGGCTCAGCTCCACTGCGGTGTTCTGGCACTGACAGAGGGGGGACAGGCCCTGGGGGCACCTGGGACAATCCAGCGCTGGGATTCCCCGGCATCATCCCCATTCCCAGCCCTTGGGGAAGGAGGCGGGAGTCAGATGCACTGGAGCATCTCAAGCAGGGACCAGAGGATGCAGGTGGCGGTGGATCCTGTGGTTTGAAGTCTGTGAGTACGACCTGAGGTGGACTTTGCAGAGCGAAGGGAGGCAATTGCTGCTCTGTCCCACAGTGACAGACCCACGGGAGCAGTTTTTCCCTGGAGGAAGCAGAACTCAAAGGATGCTGATGTGCTCCAGCTCTGTGTCCAAATCCAAACCTGATCCCAAAATCCACCCTGGAGAAGGCACTGCCCAATTCATACCCCTGCTCATCTATCCCTGGGTGAGTGCCTTGGTGGGTGGCTGTGCCGGGGTCCTGCTCCCTCCGACCATGGCCTAGAGCGAAGAGCTGTCCAAGAGCTGCGAGGTGCCGGGAGCACCGTGTTTACAGCAGCTGGGGGGGGAACTGATGCAATTCCCAAGCTCCCGTTACGGGTGCGGAGCTGCCAGGGCAGGAGGTGCGGAGGGGGTTACCAAAGGCTCACTGCGAATCAGCTCCCACACCAGTGCCATGGTAGGGAGATGTCCCTCCATCCCCTTACACAGGGGTCCAGTTTCAGCCCCGGGGGCTTGGGAAGAGGGCCTGGAAGGATGGGAACTCTCTGGACGAGACTCAGTGCCGGCTGCACCGGCGGGAAGAACGCATCCTTCTTAGAGCTGCTTTTAAAGCTCATGATTTACAGAGTGCAATTAGCAGCCTGTTAATTAGCCCTGTTCGCAACTTAATTGGTCCTGAAGAGGAGGTGGGAGGGAGAGAGAGCAGAAGTGTGAGATCATCGGCGGAGTCCGATGGGGTGCAACGCATCCAGATGCCCCTGGGCTGGGGACACACAGGGTGGTCCTTTACCTGCCTGCGTGTGGGACCACCCTGCGCTGTCCCCCCACTTCTCCTCGGGCTGCCCAGGGGCTTGGCCTGGCTCAGAGCCGTGTCCAGCCATGGCAGTGACCCCCCTCTTTGGGCACAAGGGGTGCCTGGCCCTCTTGGCTCTGCCTGGCTGCTCCCTGCAAGCTTCAGGTCAGCAGCTTTCAAGTTGCTTTGAGCTCTCCCTTGAGGCCCTTCCAGCCCCCAAATCTTGGGGTTTGGGGGAACACAAGCTGCTCTGCTCCACAAGTGACACAGCCCATAGGACATCACTGAGCCCCATCACTCTCCTGACAACAGAGAAGGGACAGATTCACCATCACCAGGAGCTGGTTTGGGGATTTAGGGCCAAGCGCCAGCAAAACGGGTCTGGGGACCAACATCCCCCTCAGCCAAAAATGCAGGCAGGGCTGGAAACCAGCCGGGAGCCACATGGCTGCTGCCTGCCAAGGCCAACACACCGGCCTTCAAAATAACCCGTGTCCCATGCGGCTCCGGCCGGAGCACAGGGTGCCAGCGGGAGCCACCCACGCGGGATGGGACGGGAAACCGGGAGTGCTCCTGTGCCAGACGGAAAGGTCACCCTGTCCGGATCCCACAGCCAGGCTTGGAATGGGCCCAGGCACTGATGACACCGGGCTAGAGCAGGCAGCGGCGCTGGCGGAGGGCCCGGGGACATGCATGGAAAGGGCCTACCCTGATGTCCCTTTGTCTCCTACGGAGGAGGAATCACTGCGCTGGGGACACGGGTTCCAAACTCTGCCTCAGTTTCCCCACTGCTGCCAAGGCACAGGGTCTGCCTCAAGGTAATAGGTGATGCAGAGAGTGAATGTCCTGAATTAATCCTCCTCGATCCCTGCCTGATTCCCGAGTGGGGCAGAGCCCAGGGGAAAAGGCGCTTCTGCTTCCCAGGATATTTATAAATGATGAGGGAAATTTGTCCCAGCCCCAGGGACAAGGGGCAGGGCATCACCTCGTGGGTGTTTTCTCAGCCTTGTTGGACTGAGAACGTTTTGGGTGCTTGCTCCTGACCCGTCGAGGGTGCTGCAGCTGGAGGTGGAGTCTGAACGCATCTCTGCAGCAGGTTTAGGCCACCACCGTTTTCCTTTCCCACCATCCTCGCCCCTGCTCACCCCACGCCAAGGCTGGGCTAAGGTTGGTGGGGTTGACCCCAGGATTTTCCCAGGGAAGTGGGTCCTGGGAACAGGGAGAGCTGACGGGAGGAGCCGGATGCACCGTCTGGAGCTGCTGCTTCGGCACCTGCCCGTCCCTCCGTCCATGCACCCCAGCCCGGTTCCGGTCCCTCCATCCATCCCAAGCCCCAACCGGCCCGAGCCGCCTCCCGCGGCCCCGTCGGGGGCGGACGTTGGGCGGAGCTGCCCGGGGAGGGGATCCCCGTCCCGGGGGGGATCCCGCGGCGAGGGGCCGGCTCGGTCCGCCCCCGTGCAGGGAGGGAGGTGCGCACCCGGCAGGGCCGCAGCTCCGCCGTCTCGGCTCCTGATCCCGGTGTTGGTTCCAGGTCCGAGATCCAGCACGTGACACACCGGGGGGGAGAGCAGCTCACGCCACTTCGGGGCCGGTTCCCGGTACCGACCCCGCCATGCCCGCCGCTTACCCGCAGCGGGCTCTGACGGTGCTGTTGCTCTTCGGCACGTTGGCCGCTGCCATGGCCCTGCTCGCCTCCAGCCTCATCTTTCAGCTGCCGTCGGGGCGGGTCGGTGCCGGCGCAGGTCCCGGTCGAGGGGCTCTACCGGAGCCGGCGGCCGCCGTGCTACTGCCGGTATCAGCAGTGCTGGCCGCGCTCTGCCTGGTGCTCAACGTGAGCTGCCTCCTCCTCTGCCTCCTCCATGGCTACTTCAGCACCGAGCTGTGCCGGGGGCAGCCCGGTCCCGACCGGTGAGAGCGGCGGCGCGGGGGCTGCAGGGTTGGTTGGGGGGCCCCGGGGTGCAGGGGGGCTCACAGGGATCTTGGGCAGTGGGAGGCTGGGGGGGGGAATGGAGGGCTGGGAGGAAAGGATGGTGCTGGAGGGGTGCAGAAGGGATTGGGGGTGCCAGAAGGGCTCGGGGTGCACGGTCCTGCACAAGGTGCTTGTCCCCTTGGCACAGGCTCACACACGGCCATGCCGACCCCATCTGCACCCCAAATCCCACCTTTGCCAGAGCCCTCCCAGCCACTGCCTGTGCGGAAGGGGGCTGTGAGGATGGAGATGCTGCTGGCACTCACTGAGCACTTGTTCTCAAATTCACCAGCATCACCCCTGGGAAGCAGCGTTATCTCTGGCTGATAAACCCCAAGACCCCTTAATTTGGGGCGCAAGGAGCAAGTTTATAGCAGCTGCGCTAACACATAACAACCCACTGCAAATCAGTGGTGCAATGGGGTCCCTCTATGCCTACAGGAGAACGTGGGATCACTCACACCAGCCCTGGGACCAGGGCAGGAAGAATGTGCTGGGCCTGGCTGTGATACTCAGGAGCACCCCATATTTGTCCTTTAGCAGTGGGCTCTGCTGGGGTGCCTGCCCAGGCCACTCACAGCACCAAAATGACCCCAGGCTTGGGATCATTAACCATAGACATGTGTTCACTTAATCGTTACCAGCACATTTACACCTACAAAACCATTTCCAAAGCAATTCCTCACCCTTTCCTTGGTGCAGAGCATTGGTGGCTCCACTGCCCAGCAGCAGCTCCACTCCTGGGTTAAAAGATAAAACCAACTTGTGGATAATCAGATTTAAAAGCACCCCGGTGGAACTTGGTCCCCTCAGGACCACCCTGGGCCCACTCTGACCTAAGCAAGTCAAAACTCATTTAAAGGAACCGATAACGTTTCAACAGTTCCTTTTGTCCTTAATTAGAGAAACCCATCAATGCGCTGCATGGAGCGCTGCCCTGGAGGCCCCCCAGCTCCTCAGCATCTTCCAAGTGAAGCTGATGCTCAGCGGGCTCATTAATGAAGGGGAGCAAAACACGAAGTTCCTGCAGCCAACTTCGCTTCGGGAGCTGGGTCACTGCTGGCCAAGGGGCACAGCAGAGAACTCCCCCTGAGCCATGGCTCTGCCTGGGGAGTGCTCTGTTTTGCAGGTGAAAGGAGGCATTGGGAGCCCCGGATTGGTGTCTCTCTGTAGGGGATCTCAAGCAGATCCCTTCAGTGCTGCCGTGCCTCAGTTTCCCCTGTTTGGGAGGGTAAAGGCAGCATTTCAGGACACAGAGATGTGGTGGCCCAGGCGGTGCGATGCCGGTGGCTGCCGTCTGCTCGTGGCCTCCTTTCATTAGAGGACCCGCTCACGTCCCAGGGACCTTTCCCACGTTGGGACTGTCACACTGAATTACCACTCCACGTCTCAGCGCTGTGCTCAATGGTCCGAGCCAGCTCCACACAAAGTCCTTTTTCCCCCCAAGCCCTCCCTACTCAGGTAATTAATAAACCAAAGCAGCTCCTCTTCCATGGGGAGTGGGTCCAGGGGCTGTGAGGGGTCCCTGTGCAGATGGCAGTGGCCAAGGGGCTGCAAGAAGCCCGGGAGGAGAGGAAGGGGCCAGGCCATGCTGGGGGGCCACAGTAAGGGCACAGCAGTCTGCTGCCCAAGTTCCACTGCAGGGTGGAAGGAGCTGGATGATGCAGGGGTGCAATGCAAGAGCTGGTCCTGCAGCACCAGGAAGGTTGTGCTGCTGCCCTTCAGCTAGGCCTGCCAGCACAGGGCATGTGTTCACACAGCCCCAGGGATTTCTGGATGTGGTTAGTTGTTTCAAGGGACTGTTAAATAGAATCCCAGCCTGGTTTGGGTTGAAGGGACCTTAAAGCTCCTCCAGCTCCAACCCCTGCCAAGGGCAGGGACACCTTCCATAGAGCAGCTTGCTCCAAGTCCTGTGTCCAACCTGGATTGAACACTGCAGGGATGGGGCAGCCACAGCTTCTCTGGGCACCCTGTGCCAGCGCTCAGCACCCTCACAGGGAACAGCTTCTGCCTAAGAGCTCATCTCAGTCTCCCCTCTGGCAGGTTAAAGCCATTCCCCTTGTCCTGTCCCTACAGGCCCTTATCCAAAGTCCCTTTCCAAGCTTCCTGCAGCCCCTTCAGGCACTGGAGCTGCTCTAAGCTCTCCCTTTAAGGAGCTTTCTCTTCTCCAGGCTGACCCAGCCCAGCTCTCTCAGCCTGGCTCCAGAGCAGAGCTGCTCCAGCCCTCTCCTATTGCAGTGTCCCAACATCACAGTCCTGCCAGCATCTCTCCAGGCACTCCTGAGTTGCCTGGCACCCATCTGCCAACCTTCCCCTGGCCACATTGCACTGCATCCCCCAACGACCCCAGTCCAATAACACAGGCATCCTCTGGTGACAGCAGCCTCCAAAGCCCAGGAGGACTGAGGTTTGCCTGGTCAGTCTGGCTCCAAAGACATCCAAGGAGAGCTGGTGGTGGCAGGGGTTGGTGGCAGGTGGGAAACAAAGGCCCTGCTGGAAAGGAGCTGGACTTTTTATGTGTTTTAAACACAGCTGAAGTACAAAGCCCCTTCCAGGCAAAAGGCTTGCAATTGAACTGAGCACAGAAATCCAATCCCAAGGTGAAGAGAGAACCTTAAGTCAGTGCACCAGCACTTCACTTGTCATTGTTTATGGAGGAGCTGGGCTCAGTTTTGTTCCTTGCTTCATCTTCAGGGCTGGCTGATGGGACAAACCACCTGCAAAACGCCTCCATCCCCTTTTCTCTCCCAAGCCTCTGAGCCCATCTGACCTCTGAAACACAGCAGCCAGGCAGGAAAAGCTTGAGCTGCCCAGTGATGTTAAATCTCCTGGCCCAGAGCAGTGCAACCCTTGTGACCCGGCTCTGAACCTCTTCTCTATGCAAAACCCGTTTCAATTTCTCGCAGCCCTCCCAGCACAGCACCAGTGTTCCTCCTGTGCTGAGGCCAGGAGCGCACACAGCCCTGTGTTCTCACCTCTTGCAGGGCAGACTGGTTCCTCCTGGACAGCCGCACTGTGCGCCATGCTGCCATCGGCCTCTTCTGCTGCGGGGTCTCTGTCTACCTGACAGGCAAGTACTGGTGTGTGTCCCCCCGACCCCCTGATGTGAATGCTTCTGAGCTGCTGAGTTTCTCCTTCAGCACCAGCTTTGGTTTGGAAATGGTTTTGCCAGCTCATCCCCATAGTGTGAAGTTGCTGTTCTTGGTGAGCAGCCTTCACCAGGGCTCCTCAGCTGAATTCTGCAGGTCAAATGCTTCCCTTTAGTCCTTCTTGCTCCTCAGGATGTTCTGTGCTCTCCTTCCAGCTCTCGCCATTTACATGCTGCTGCTGTTTGAGCTGGAGGCTGGCATCGCCAGCGCCTGCATCCTCTCCTCTGGCATCATTGTCCTGCTCATCACCGTGACACATGCCCTGGTTCGGGCTTCCCAGGTTTCCCGGCGCGGCCGCTCCGAGGTCTCTCACACCCTGTATGAGAACGACTCTGCCCAGCACGGTGACTCCTCCACCAGCGACCTCAACAACAAGGACGTGCCTGCGCCCCGGCCTCGGATCCACCGGGAATTTTCCTTCCCTGCTTTACTGGAGCGTAAATCCCAGCTGGGCTCCCCGGCCAGCAGCAACTTCACCTCCTCGGGCAGCCCCGGCCTCCGCTCCGACAAGGAGAGCTACAACCTGCCCCGAACACACAGGACACTGTCAGCTGAGTCGGGTCTGCTGCAGGCACAGGCCAAGCCCTGGAACAGCATCACACAGGAGATGAAGAACCTGATGTCTCGCAAACCTGGAGCCTCGGGCAAGGACTCGACTCTGGTGTGAGTGGAAGTGGGACCTTTTCTCCCCATCTCCTCCCAGAGGACCTCCAGGTATCAGGGCCAAGATTTGCATCTGTATTTAGAGCTTAACATAGGTCTTGTCTCGCTGGAGCAGGAGGTGGCTGTGTTCCTACCATCATGCTTGGGGGTCTGCGCAGCTGCTGCCTGATGCCCTTCGCTTTATGAAGACACCACCTCCACTCAAAGCCAAAAGCCCTGTAACTGCAGCAAAGAAACGTGGGTGAGAAGCAAGTGGACCTTGTCCCTAAGCAGACCTACTCTCCTCCAGCAGATCCTAGCCAAGCTCTCTATCCATCACTCCCTGCCCTTCTGCTGCCTTCTTCCTTCTTCCTTCACCATCCCAGGAGCCAGCACTACACAAAGGCAGATCATACAACCACCCATAGGGGTGCAGCCAGGCAGGGGGTAAGAAAACAAGGAAGATGACTGAGGAGCAAGTGAGATGGAAGCAGAGGAGTCTGCAGGCCACAGAGGGTGGGTTTGGGGCAGCAGAGAGCCTGCTGCTTGGTCACCAGTGTCTGTTCTCTGAGCAGAGCACAGCTTACTGAGCAGGGCCACCAACAGCTCTCCACACAAAAGGGGCTGTGTTAGAGCAGCCCTGGCTTTGCTCAGCAGTAGAGGGCCCCGAGAATTACCTGGGTGCCTCAGAGCAGTGGAGGATCTCACGGCTGAGGTTCTTGAAGGGGTTTGCATTGGCACTGCCGCTCCTCTGCTGCGTGCAGGGCAGAGCATAGGTACTAAAGGCAGTGCTGTTGCCATGAAACACAAGTAGGTTCAGCTCACTCTGTCCCCCTGACCAACACCTCGCTGGTTACTCACAGCATCACACTCTGCAAGCCCTGCCCTGGCCCACAGCAGCAGCACACGTGGTTCTTCCCCAATTCCTTATCATTCAGCAGCTAGTAAAGCATTTCAGGGGGTGAAGAGAGGCCATCACTTCAGAGAATCCCTCTCCCCTCCCTTGCTATTATCCTGAAAGACACCTGTTACCCTGAACACAACTCCTTTGGGAACAGAGTTTAGCCCTGCTTTGATCCCTGCATCCTTGGGAAATTCTTCAGCAGAACAGAGCTGGTTCCAGGAGAGCTGAACGCTGAAGTTACATCCATTGTTAAGTGCCCTCTAAAGCTGTGCACCAGCTCTGCCTCCCACTGCAGGACAGGGGATGGAGACAGCCCTTTTCTTGCTGCCTTTCTGAAGAACAGGACAGCTCCTTTTTCCTTTGAGAGGCTCCAGCTCTGCATGTCTTTGTTTTGCACCGTGCCCTCTGAAACACGCCAAGCCAGCAGGCTCCAAGAGCCCTCAGGCCGAGGCAAGCAACAGGGGGAGGTTTTAGACAGAACTTTCTTGTGTTTCCTTTTATTATTGTTCTCCCTGAAACCCGACTCAGCGGCTCCCTGGCACACACATGAAACCCTCTCCCTGCAGAATGCCTCCCGAACAAAGCCAAAGCATGCCTGCATTACATCGGTCCACAGCCATCCGCAAAACACTGAAAGCAAGACCTAGTTTTGCAGAGATATTTCTGGGGCCCAGAGGTAGAGAGGAAAATGCCTCACAGCAGTCTGCCATTGAAGAGAACTGGAAAGGACAAGCACAGAACCACCCCATTTTCCTCTTGTAGAGCAAAGGGGCAGAGCTGCCCCCCAAAGCACTCCCCAAAGCAGCAGGGTTTGCCTGCTCAGGTGCACTCGTTACTGGGAACAGAAGCAGGCGGAGGCCTTGGTGCAGCTTCACAGCTTGAGTAGGTGGTTTCTCCCTCCTCCCTGTGGTTGGAGAACATGGAGCTGGGCTCAGAAGGCAGGAGATGATGGCCAGTCTTGAATCAGGAACTGGCTGGAGGATTCTTGGCTTGTGGGGAAACAGCACTGTGAAAAGAAAGAGAGGTCACATCCAGCAGGCCAAGAGGACACAGCAGCCACAGCCATAGCGATGCAAAGAACCAGGGGCTCCCTCAGATAAAACCTCAGCACTTGCAGCAGGAGAGTGGCTTAGACAAGAAGGGCTTTCAGAGTGCTGTGTAGGCTACAGAGCAACACACATCGGCCCCTGTGGGTGGTGAGCAATCTGCAGCCACACCACCACAAAATCACTCAGCACTGCTCTGGGCTGTGCAGAGCATGACCCTGCCAAGCAGGCAGCAAGGAAATACAGAACCTGGACCGGAGGTGTCTGAGCAAAGTCATGCTGCAGACACAGAGGCTCTGTTCACTGGGGTGGGTTTGTCAGGGGTGGGCACATGGGAATTGTCTCACTCCTACCCAGCCAGACTCCAAAATGGAGGAGGGAGGGAGGCAGAGACACAGATACTGGACTCAGGCGACCTGCTGGAAGATATTTTAGTAGCTGTAGTTCAATTGCAAACCTACAGAAATGCCTCATCATTCTGCTACCACTTATCTCTGTGGGACTCTGGGCCAAAAGAGCCACACATGTGAGAGAGAACAGCCTCACACCTACCCCATCTCAGTAGCATCATCTCACTCCAAACGTGTTTGACGTAAAAAAAATGTGCTTTACACAACCAAACATCCCTCTTTAAGTAAGGAAATAAATTATTTTCCAGTTACTCTTTTATAACCTGGATCATTTGCTTCCCAGTGAACAAGGCTGGAAAGCAAGCAGCGTGCTCTTTCAAATAACAGTCTCAAATCTTATCACTGAGAGAACCTCTTGGTATGTCTGCATTGCACTGTGTCACCAAGGCCTCTGCCAGCCAGGGTGGTCACTTGGGCAGAGGCAGGGGCACATCCCCTCACTACCTGCGGCCCTGGGCAGCGTTCAGCTGCTCCTTCATGGCTATGGCGTGTTTGAGCAGGCTGTCAATGCTCTTGAAGTACACGGTGCTGTCAGTCATGTTCTTTATGGCACTGAAAGACAAACGGGGTAGGTGGGAGATGGAGGACTGTCAGTATTTCCAAAGGCATTGTGGGTTTGGAGCACACACTGACAGAGGACTGGTAATAAAACCCTCAACTTCATAGAATCATAGAATCCCAGCCTGGTTTGGGTTGAAGGGACCTTAAAGTTCATCCAGTTCCAACCCCCTGCCATGGACAGGGACACCTTCCATAGAGCAGCTTGCTCCAAGTCCTGTATCCAACCTGGCCTTGAACACTGCCAGGGATGGGGCAGCCACAGCTTCTCTGGGCACCCTGTGCCAGGGCCTCAGCACCCTCACAGGGAGGAGCTTCTGCCTCAGAGCTCACCTCAGTCTCCACTCTGTCAGCTTAAAGCCATTCCCCTTGGCCTGTCCCTACAGGCACTGCTTGTACCCTCATCCCGACTGTGCTCTCTCCTCAGCTTACACCAGGGAGACACCAAGGAACCACAGGCAGCTTCTTGCTTTGTTTCTACCACTACAGCTCTGCCTGTGAACACAACCCTGCTGTTCGGAGGAGGCCCCTGTACCTGCAGGCGTACTCCACTGTGTAGATGGCTCCTTGGCTCTGCTCCTCCCAGCTCTGCATGTCGGACTGAAAGAGAAGACAAGGCAGCACCATGAGGTGTGTGCTGGGCAGACACAACCACACATAAGCATTTAAGGAACATATATTGTGTGTATTTCTGGCAGGGCTCATAGTTCAGGTCAACTCTTTGGATACTCTGGCAAAGTTCCCCTTGGCTTTAGCTCTTTTAGCCCATGAGCCAGCTGAGTGCCATGGGCAGTAAGGCTGTGAGCCATCAGCAATGGTGCTGAGTGCACTGGACCAGCTGGATGTTTCAGAGCACTTGGGTGTCCTTGTGTGTCCAGCCCAGCAGGCAGTTGGAACTAACACAGCTCCCATGGAGTTCAGTCCTTATTCCTCCTTGCAAAGCCAGGTAAAGCCTCTGGGAAGTTCTTCTTTCAGCAGACCTGCCACCCACAAAGGTTTTTACAGCATCCCTGTCCTCCTGCCTGCTCTGAAACCCCAGTGTCTGCTCCCAAGCAGCAGTCAGCACCATGTCCTTCCTGTCATGAGCTGGAAGGAACCCTGTCAACTGGGCACAAACTGGAGCAGGGCTGCACGCAGCCAGTCCTGGCACAGGACAGAACTGGGCACTAGCTCCAAGGAAAGGGAAAACCAACCAAACACCAGAAATCACAATGACAGCACAGCTGAATTCAGAGCTCAATAGATACCTACTGCAAAAGCCCTCAAGTAGTTTGGGTGCTCTTGAAAAATACATTCCCATGGGAGCTAATCCTCCCATCTATTCTGCTGGGTCTAGCGACAAGCCAGAGGAAACCCAAGGGCCTCTTTCTGTGAGTGAAGGAGGTTGGGTAGGAGCTTGGACTTCATCCAGAATCATTTCTGCTGTTCAAAGGCTGCCATCCATCAGGACGCTTGACCGCATAGCTTGAGACTACAAAAGAAACAAGCCTGTACATGCCATGCTCCAGGCAGTTCCCTGCAGAACCCACACCCCACAGAACCCCACAACTGCTCCCGTTGCTGGGAACAGGCGTTGAGCGCAGAGGCAGCTGCAGAGGATGCACAAACTTCCCTGCAGCTCCTCCCCTTGCTCTCCCCAAGAGGTGCCAGGTAATCTTTAACAACCACATAGCCCCTGCTATAGCTCAGGTGTGGGTGTCACAGCCCGTGCTCCTGCCACTGCCGAGCACTGGGATGTTTTAGTCATTTCCCATTATCAGAGGCAGTGATGCCTGTTCCCAGCATTCCCACCACTTCCTGGGATTCTCATGGCCTTGATTAGGAGCAAGAGCCTTTCCCTAGAGCTTCTCACTTCTTAATCTCTCCTCGATGTCCTTTCTTCAGATTCCCAGGCTATGCCCTTGGATGCAGTTTAAGAACTAAAGCCAGCTATTAATACACAACAGCGCTAATGATTTATTACTAGTGCTTGGGAATAAATGAATGAAGAGCTGTAAGTTCTCCAAAGAGCAGAGTCATGCAGCCAGGCTGCTCTGTGTGGAGCAGAGCTCAGCAGCACAGCCTCAATGTGTGGAGACAGCGAGAGCCTTCACCAGGACCTTATCAGCGAGGTGGTAAATGTGCTCGGAGATGGGAGGAAGGTATTAAGATTACTGTTTTCTCAAAGCACAGCAAGTTGCTTGCTGTAGAGGCATGGGGGTGACCTTCTCCCGGAAGAAACTTTTCTCCCAGCCCCCTCCTTCCCAATTTTTCCAAGGTTTAACCCTGGGAATTTCAAAGGCTGCATCTCAGGACCATTCGCAGCCAGAGATGGAGTTGCTGCATGGCTGAAGGAAAGCTGGAAACCACCAGTAAATCCCATTTCCTTTATATATTATCTACATCTTGGGACTAAATTACTTAAGAACAGATCCGTACAGAACATTTCTTTTTCTTCTTTTCTATTCTGAAGCATTTAAAGCACTTTAATGCCTTTGCTCTGATAAAGATCAAACCTGACAGTGTGTTCACGGTGCACAGCCCTGCTGACACCCTCCTGTTCCAGTCTCTAACCACAAAGCCAATGGGCTCTGGCAGAGCAACCCAAAATATCCATCCTCATCTAATGGAATGCTGTGACCATGGCCCTGAGCACATCCCTCCCTCCTGGGGTTTGGCTGCTTGGGCTCAAGGGCTTGTCAGACTCAGACTGTTCACTGCAAATAGCAATGCCTGAAACTGGGATAAAATGAGAGTGGGATCAAGGGCAACAGAGAGAACCTGGCCATCAGCCCATTGCCAGCAGCTTGGCAGCACAGTCAGGGTTGAGTTATGTTTAATCCTCCCAGTTCCTACCAGTTACCAGCAGGGAGGAGAACATGGGAAGCTGATGGGGCTGGAGGAAATGTCCCTCGCAGCAGCTCTACTCCAGCTGCCACAAACCATTTTCTCTCCATTCTCTATCAGCTCTTGCCACACTTCCAACATTGTAGAGGCAAACAGGCACTGGGGTGACACCAGGGCACTGTGTGATCAGTTCAGCTTTGTCCTGCCACACACTGTTACTGCAGGGAGCTCTTCCTCATGTGCCAAGGCCACCGCTGACCCAGCTGGGCTAGAGAGCAGGGCAGGAGGGAGGCTGCAAGGCTGAACATGAAGGCACTGAAGACCAAAGGGATCTGATGCTTGTGAGGCTGCAGTCACACAGAGGGTGCAGGGTCCTCACAGATGCTGCTGGCATTCACAGGACAGCATGACCTCCTTTCTCACAAGTGAAAACCAGCAGCAATTCTGGCTACAAAAGAGGATTCTCTGGGAGGGCTGCGTTAGGAAATGAACTTAGATGAACCAGAGAGGTCACAGAATGCTGCGGATAAGTGCAAAGAGCAGGGAAAATGAGAGAACCAAAGGTTTTCAGAGCTCTAGCCTGGCATAAACCCCACTGCTCAACAGCACTCTGTGCCTGCTGCCTTCTCTCAGCGCCGCTTCCATTAGCGCTGCTGTGCTGTCCCTCACCTTCATCCCTGTTAGGCACCGCTCAGGGATGGGAACTGATCTGTCCCCTCTGCAAGACTTGTCATACAATTTGCTCCATTTCCTTTTGTTCAGGAACACATTCCCTGAAACTGGAACTATCCTGATTAAATGAAAGCAAGTGACAGCTCAGGAGTAAGATTACAACCCTGTCTCCTGCAGCACGTGCTGTACACACACATACATCTCTATACACCAACCACTGCACACAGACACCTATATAAAACATTGATAAATAATTGAATAATAAAGTGTCACAATCCAGGTTAATTTGGAAAGCAGGGCTGTAAAGCAAAGGTGAAAAATGGAGCCTGACAGTGCATTAGCATAGACATGAAGCAGTAATCTATTCAGGAGGCATCACTCCTAATGAATCATGACTGGCAGAAGAGGGAGAAGGACAACAAGGCTGGCATTAAAGAGTCTGTGCTCTGGAGAGAAGGACGAACACAGCTGTGAGATGCGATTCATTATCCTGCTTTGCCTCATGTGGCTCTTCCCAGTTGTCTCTTCACTCTCCTCCTTCCCTCCTCTCACCCTCCCCCTTATTTTATGTAGGAAATAAAAACCTTCCATTGCAGGCAGGGGTAGTAAGATTCAGCATCTGCCTCCTCCCTGTACAGAACAGACTACTCCTTTCTCTTTGTCTCCATGCACAAATCCAGCTGTGAGAGCACAGGACCATGGCTGCACTACCAAGTCGCTTTGTGACTCAGGTCCACAGGTGAGTTTGCACCATCTCCTCTAATTCAGACTGAGCAGCACCTCATACCCCAAGGCCACTCTCCTCCCTCCTTCCTACTCCCCCTTAGGAAGATGAAACAGGGACAACGGGGCAGGTCATGAAAACACTTTGTGCTCGAGTGTGGCAGCTCTGGAGGCCAAATGGAGCCCAACTCACCTTGTGCTGGGCGAGCTCAGGGAGGGATCTGCGCACGTGCTCCTGCAGCCGGTACAGTGCCACCGAGGGCTCATTGGCCAACACGTACATGCTCTCCGTGAACTTGTCTGTGACTGCAACAAGAGCAACAACAGGCATGGGAAGGGGAGAGCTTGGGATGTCCCTCATCCCTTGGGACAGCCAGCCTGGGATGTCCCCCACCCCTTGGAAGAGCCAGTCTGGGATGTCCCTCATCCCTTGGAAGAGCCAGTCTGGGATGTCCCCATCCCTTGGAAGAGCCAGCCTGGGATGTCCCTCATCCCTTGGAAGAGCCAGCCTGGGATGTCCCTCATCCCTTGGAAGAGCCAGCCTGGGATGTCCCTCATCCCTTGGA
>JASSUY010003782.1:1701-13332 GCA_032466535.1 Forpus xanthops | reverse complement strand
AGAGCCAGCCTGGGATGTTCCCATCCCTTGGAAGAGCCAGCCTGGGATGTCCTATCCCTTGGGACAGCCAGCCTGGGATATCCTCCATCCCTTGGAAGAGCCAGCCTGGAATGTCCCCATCCCTCGGAAGAGCCAGCCTGGGATGTCACCGCCACCATGTTCCCCTACAAGCTCTGGCTGCTCTGGTTTCAGGGTTATGCCTGTCACTGGGTAGTTTGGAAGGGGGCAGGAGCTGAAGAGAGCCCAGGCTCTGCTCCTGTGAGAGCTGAGAATGCAGCACTCACTGTCAAGAGCTGAGAGCTCAGTGCTGTTCTATCATTCCCAGTAGAGCTGGGAATGCTGCTTTTCCCAGCCTGTCTTGCTCAGGTTTCCCTTTGCTCAGGGCATCCAGCGGGGTCCTGCTGTTGATGACCTAAAAAAGCCCATGGAGGAGGCTTGGTGGCTGCCAACCATTGCTCAGGAAGCTCTGCTGCTCTTCTGAGGTGGCTGCTGAGCTGCTTCCCTCCTTACACCCCTCTTATCCTGGCCCAGGCCCCACTCCACATGGGAGCACCTTTCCAATAGAGTTGCAGCTCTAATCCCTCTTTCCCTGCAGGTTCGCAAGCAGAATTATCAGCTCCTGATAATTAAAAGTCCAGTTTGTTTCATTGTTCATAGCAAGGGGGTGCTCTGGGAGCGTTCGCCCCGGGCAGAACAAGCTCAGCTCCTGTGTCAGTTTTGGGTTTCTCTCCTCCCTTCGGAGCTTTGGTTTCAGTGACAACCGCTCGGATGCCCCGGGTCTGTGATGCCAGGATACAGGGGATACAGGGGAGCTGCAGCATACAAAGGGGAATGAGCTTTGCAGGAAGGACTCTACTGCCGGGCCGGACACAGCCGCTGTGTGTCAGTCTGACACCAGGGACACAACAGACCCTTGCAGCGGAGCAGGCAAACAGAGGACGAGCCAGAGCAGGTGACACAAGGCAGGGCCGGGCTCCGAAGGCCCGTACGGCTCTGTCCCCAGCTGCGGGGTCCTAGCGGGCCACGTTGTCCCCTGCCTTGTCCCAGTTTTCAGGCCCCATCGCGACGAACCCTGCGGGGCCTTTTCGGGCTCTGCCGTGACCGCGATACCCGATTATGAGCCACTGAATCGCAACCCTGAGCCTCCTCACGACCCGCAAGGCCCTATCCTGACTCCTGCACAGCGCCCACCCCTCCTCACGACCCGCAGGTCCCGCCCCACCGAGCCCCACCGAGCCCCACCGAGCCCCACCGAGCCCCACCGAGCCCCACCGAGCCGCCACTCCCGGCCCCTCTCGCACCTTTCTTCACCTTCAGCTGCATCTCCGGCTCCTCCATCCCATCCGTCCCCTCCCGCCGCTGCGTCCACTTCCGCCCACGCCCACCGACTCCACGGCCGCGGCGCTTCCGGTTCCTTGCCAAGGGTCCGGCTGGAAACACCGCCCCAGCTCCACCGTTCCCCCAGCGCTGCCCCGCTGCGTTGTGCGGAACAGTGGGGCCGGGAACCGCCCCCTCCCGGAACAGTCCCACCGGACACTTTACCGCTCACAGCCCCGCCGCTAAGGGCGAATGTTGGGGGGCCGGGCCCGGGCCCCGCTGCGCCGGCCCGGAGGAAGGGGAAGTGCCCGGGCAGGACGCGGGGCCCCGCGGCGGAGGATGCCGGGGGTGAGCGCGGAGGTTCGGTTCGGCCGGGCCGGGCCCCGGTGGGGTAGCCGGGGGTTAAGAGAGGACGAGTCCCTCCGGCCCACCGTGGCTCGGCCCCGCTGAGAGCAGGAGAGCGGCCTGGCTCCGGTCCGTTGTCCGGTGCGGCGAGCGAGCGGGAGGGCACGGAGGGGTTGGGGGCCCGCAGGCCCTTGGTGCTCCGGGAGTCGGCAATTGTGTCCCCCCCACTCTGTCCCCTCCGCCCCCGGGGTGTCCCCACTTTCCCCCCACTCCTAACGCGTTGTTGTGTGGCAGCTGCCCCATGGAAGGTGAAGGAGCAGCGGCTCGTCCCGTGGAGACCCCCCCGAAGGCCGAGGCTGTGCAGGAGCTCCCGGAGGAGGGTGAAAATGGAGCCGAGGGAGCAGCAGGCGCAGAGGAGCTGGGTGCGAGCAGGGACAGGGGGCACAGCGGTGCCCCCACTTTGTGTCTGCAGCCGGACCAGGACATGGCACACTTGGACCATGGGGATGGTGAGTGGGGGGGTGACGAGGCTTTGGGGCTGTGGCGGGGCGCATGCACACCCGGGATCCTCCAGCAGCTGCCCCCCTGTAAACCGGGGTCACCCTGTGGGGTGTATGCAGGGCTGGGTCTCGTTGTGCCGCATGAGGAGCGCAGGATGCTCCCTAGTGAGCTGCACCGAGGGCCCCAGCGCCTGCCCTGGTTTTGCAGGTGGAGCAGATGCTCTCACAAAGCCCTCGATGGACAGGCAGAGGAGCACCGAGCTCTCGGCTCTTGACAGTGAGTGTTGTAAAGCCTGGTGCTCAGCATAGCCCCACCGAGAGACAGGCATGGGAGAGGTCAGCACAAAGAGAGCTGGAGGTCAGCCCTACTGCTGCTGGTCTCTCCCATAACGTGGCAAGGCCAAGTCCAAATCACCTTGGTGATGTCTTGTGCTGGCTTTGAGAGGCAGCTCCATGCAGTGGAATGGGAAATGGCAAACTCTTCGTGTACGTTCCTAATTAAGCTAGGACTCATGTGTTGAAAACACCTGGAGATTTCCAAGTGAGCTCTTCAGGGGTAGGGAATATGAGGATGAACACGAGCTCATCCCTCGTGTGCCATTATGCCATTAATGTCATATCCCTGCCTCCCACAGTGCCCCAGATGGACCAGCCTGTCTCTCCTTAGGCAGCAGTTGGGGCTGCTTTGTGTTCCCTGCACAGCTGTGGGTCCCTGGGGCACTGTTCCAACCTCATCTTGGGTTTAGGTGCGGAGGAATAATTCCTGTTCTGCACTGCTCAGTTTTTGCCAGGGACAGGAGGGAGCAGCTTCGGATCACGCACATGAGACCTGAGCTTGCAGGAGGCTTTTGGTGTCAAGTCAGTGTGGTTCCTTCCTGTGCACAGATGTGTCCTGACTGTCTCCTCTCTCTGGGAACAGGTTTCCCCTTGAAGCACTTGAACACGCTGACGAACAGGCAGCGAGGGAACGAGGTCTCAGCCCTCCCAGCCACGCTGGACAGTGAGTGCCACTGTGCGCCTTGCACGCAGGCAGCAGGTGCTGAGCTGGGAAGGGTTTTAGTCTGATGGGTGAATTCTTTGTGTCCTCAGCACTGTCCATTCACCAGCTTGCTGCCCAGGGGGAGCTCAGCCAGCTCAAGGAGCACCTTCGGAAAGGTACCTGTGGCTCTTCGGGGTCTCAGCCCAGATCACGCTAGGTCACTCTTTCATAAACCCTTTGCTGGGTTTACTGGGAGGGCATGGAGCAGATGAGGCTTTACCCTTCCTATCTCTCATGTCTCATCCGTGTTTGTGCAGGTGAGAACTTGGTCAATAAACCTGATGAGGGAGGCTTCACGCCGCTGATCTGGGCTGCAGCCTTCGGAGAGATTGAAACAGTTCGGTACTTGCTGGAATGGGTAAGACCCTGCTTACACAGCACCTTGTTAACAGGAAACACTCCCCCCTCCAGTCCCAGTGGCTGCCAAACTGTCCAGCACCATCCTGGCACCGTCTCAGCCAGTCTTCCCCATGGTGCCAAACAGGACACGTTTGCAAAGCAAACTGCTCAGGCACTGTCAGATGCTACTCCCCAGTGGGCTGTGAGCTAAGTCAAGAGCATGAAGAGACTTATCTCACAGCCAGCAAGAACTGTTTGTAATTAAATATCTGCTTATTGGTAATTTGAGATCAGGCTTATCACTGGGGCCCTGTAATCCGCCTGCAAATGTGCTCACCGAGGCATCATTGCAGCTGATGAACTCATTGCTGCAATGTCCTTGAGTGCTGGGCTTGCAGTCAAGGACTGTCTGGGGGTAAGCAGGAACCAGATCCTTCTGCGCTCTAGATCAAGCTGCTCCCCAAAGCTCTGTCCCATATCCAACTGTTCGCAAGCACTTGCACCTCATAAGCACTGCCCAAACCCTGTTACCCTATTAGCAGCAAGTCTGAAGCACATTACTAGAGAGACAAACAGAACCCAAAATAAATAAGGTGATACACTGATAAAGGATATAATGAAGTCCAGGAGAGGTCTGTGGTGGCAAGGGCTTGGAGGACACGGAGGTTTTCTATGTAAATCAGTAACAAATGACACAGTGGATACTGTACAGGCATCTCAACAGGGGTGTGAACACCATGACTAGTGATGGGTTCCTGGGTAATAGGAACCACATAGGCTTCATTTACTGACACTGAAGAAGGGCTTTTGAGTCCTCACCTGAGATGCTGATGATGATTAAAACATGCCTGGTTCACTGGGAGCACATGAGCTGCCTCTGCCCCACACAACCCAGCTCCATCAGCATTCACCCTAACACTGGTACCGTCCCCAGGGTGCTGACCCCCACGTGCTGGCGAAGGAGCGGGAGAGCGCCCTGTCCCTGGCCAGCATGGGTGGCTACACCGACATCGTCACCATGCTGCTCGAGAGGAACGTGGACATCAACATCTATGACTGGGTGAGTGCCACGCTTGCCTGCTCACGCAGTTGGTTTAGGAATCGTAGGTTTGGGTTGGAGAGGACCTTAAGATCACCCAGTTCCAAGCCCTGCCATGGGCAGAGACACCTGCCACTAGAGCAGGTTCCCCAAGGCCCATCCAGCCTGACATTCATTAATCAATGGCTTCCTCTGTGGTTCACACTGGTGATGTTTCCAGCCACAAGGACACAGTGCTTGGAACTTTATCTTTCAAATGACCCAATTTAAGTTATTGTATAACAAAGGGAATAAAACCCTTCCTGTGAGCAGCAGGAGCTGGGTGAGGGCAGCCCCACGTGAGGCTGGCAGTGACATAGCCCCTTCCCTTTCCCTGCAGAACGGTGGCACTCCTCTGCTCTACGCTGTGCGTGGCAATCACGTCAAGTGTGTCGAGGCCCTACTAGGTAACAGGGAAGCTCTGCTCGGTGATAACCACCTCACACCTGAGCAGGTGCCCAAGGACGGGCACCTTTTGGGGGTCCCCTCACCCCTTGCTGACCCGGAGGGGACTGATCCCCACTGCCTGCTCACAGCTCGCGGCGCTGACCTGACAGAAGAGGCAGATTCTGGCTACACCCCGATGGATCTGGCTGTGGCCCTGGGACACAAGAAAGGCAAGTGTCCTCTCCCGCCTGGCAGAGGGCCCTGAAAAGGCTCCAGGCAATTCCCAGCTTCCAGCCCTGCTTGGGGCTTTCCTTGACTTCGCAGCACAGCTCCCTGCTCTGCCATGCAGGGAAACCAAGCTGAAGGAATCAATGGGTCCTGTTCCCTTTGCTCCACCTCCAAACCTGTGCTGGAGATAGGATGGGGACACAGGAAATATGGACAGACCTTGGATAAAGGAGTTTTCCAGCCTCCCACTGGAAAACAGGGTCCTGCACACAGCAGTCCTGGCTTTTCACAGCTTGGCTTCTCTGTGTGTCACTTCTCTCCCCTCCATTAGTCCAACAGGTTATGGAAAACCATATCCTCAAGCTATTTCAGAACAAGGAGCTGGAATGACACGGTTGCTCCCGCTGCAGCTCCAGCGCTTCTCCTGCCTGGCACAGGGCTCTCCTCTGGGAACAACATGACTTTACCCAGCCATTTTGGAATGGGCAGTGGTGTGATGCTTCAAGCAAGGAAGACATGGAGGAAGCTGGGAACTGCCTGTCCTGGGTGCATCTGTGCCTCTTCTGGAGGTGATGTGGCCATGGGGCCTCACACCTGAGGACACTCACTCTTCTGCTGTGCTCATGTTTGCATTCAGACCATGCAGACAGGTATCATGTCATTGGAATTAAAACTAGAAAGCAGCTGTGTGGAGCCCTGTCCTGTTACAGCTGCCAGGCCCTGATCCAGCACCAGCTACTGGGCAACCCACAAGGGGAACTGGGCCAACCAACCTCTTCAAGGCCTGGTATTCCTCTCTGGAGCTGTCTCTTTGAAGAGGGAATCTCCCTCTTACACCCATAAGCTTGCCAAGCCCTCCCTCCACACAATGCTATCTAGCCAGGGAAATACCCACAGGCAGGAGTGGAACCCAGCAGGAAGCATCACCCTGCCAGCCAGGAACACAGCACGGCCCCGGCTGGCAGCCAGCACAGTGCCAATCCTGAGCTGGAGCCTGTGAGGCTGCATAGAGCTGCTCCAAGTTGTTCAGGGGTGGTCAGAAAGGTGAGAGACAGCCAGAGCCCAGGGAGGGGACACTTCCCTCTTCTGCTCCAGCCATGTACCAGCATGGCCATGGCAAAGCCACATTCTCAGTCCCAGGGTGTCACTTGCCCAAGGAGCAGCCAGGGAGGAACAGAGACATCATTTATTCATCCAGTCACACAGGCTGTGTCCCACCACAGGCTCAAAGTCCAGCCCATGGATCTCTGCACTAGCGTCCCTCTGTCACTGCCATCCCATGGGATGGGGTTCCCCTCAGCACCTTGGGTTGCAGCTGGGGGCTGCATGTCTGTTCCCCCCTCCACATGGGGAACACAGGCAATGGGGAGCAGCCTCCCTGTGCTGCCCTAGAGCCTCTCCCCCAGCACCCCGAGGTGGTACACAACAATCCTCCCAAAGAAGTCAGTGCTGTTCTCAAATGTGATCTTCAGCTTATCCAGCACAGTCTCCTCCAGCTGGAATCTGTGGGGCCTGTAAAGGATTGAAACAGGGCACGTGGAGACTGCTCCAAGGGATGCACCATGGCTGGGGATGTCTGGAGCAGCCCCAGCTCTGCTGAGGAGCTGCACCCACGGGTCTGCATCTAAATCACAGCTCTGCCATTGCCCCCTGCCCTTCCATGGCCTTGAGGGGCTCTGAACCCCTTCGCCAAGGGGCTCAACTCAGCCCGCAGCACAACAAAGGATATCTGCATGGCGTTGCTGTCCTCAGGGTACAGGGTGGAGATTCGCTCCAGTTCTTCGCCTGCTCTGCATCCTGCAGAGGACAAAATCCTCCCTGTGCTCCGCTCCAGGTTCCCATCTGCACCCAAAGCACCCCAGAGAAGCCCAGGTCCTTGCTGTTCACCCCTCTGCTCCAGCCCATGGCCTCAGCCCTTCCAGGGTTTGGGAATAGCTAACAGATACCCTTGTGGGATGTAGGTTTGGCAAACTGCAGCAGAGGGACCCCTGTGCCCCCAACCCAGCTCCTCACCTTCCAGTGTGCACAGGCGGCTGGAGAACCCCCCCTGGAACTGGATGTGAAGCTGTGAGATCTTGACAGAGCGGGGGAAATCCAGGGTGACCCATTGGCACGTGCCCTGAGGGCAGGAATGACACCAGGGCTCTGTCACAGCGGGGACAATGGGGGGGGGGTTCACCGTGTGCACGGCTCCCATCCCACCCACCAGCTGCCCCCATCCTCATCCCCAAACCTGGTCCGAGTTCCAACACGTCTCCTCGCTCGCGTCGAACATGTGCTTCTTCCCAAAGTGCTTCACATCCCGGTTGAGCACGGAGCTCACCCTGCAGCGACACACGATGGGGACATGTCAGTGTTGGGACACGAGGGCCCCTCCCGGCAGCGGTGGCTGCAGCACCCCGCTGCCCCTCCAGGGGGTCAGGACTCACCGTGTGGCAGTGTCGGAGCAGATAAGGGGCTCCACGGGCATCTCTGCCTGCAGAGAGACAGCGGGGGGTGAAAACGGGGACCCCCCAGCACTGGGGACATCTGAGCAGCACTGGGGAACCCCAGGCCGTGCTGGAGACACCCCGGCAGCACTGGGGACCCCTGGGCAGCACTGGGGATACCCAACAGCATTAGAGGCATCTGGGCAGCGCTGGGGACCCCTGAGAAGCAATAGAGACCCACGAGCAAAATCAGGGACACTTCAGTAGTGGGGACCCTCGCGAAGCATCACTAGGGATGCCCAGCAACACCAGAAGCATCCGGGCAGCACTGCGGAACCCTTAAGAGCCATGGGGACACCAAGACAGCAACGGGGACCCCCGGGACCATCACCATTCCCCCCACCCACCTCCGGCCGCCCTCACTTACCGCCCGCTCGGCGCAGGAAGGGGCGGAGCACCTTCCCCAGGACCCACCCCCCCCCCCGCACCTCCCGACCCCCCCCTAATGGACCCTCTGCCCCCAGCCCAGAGCCCCGCGGCCCCCGGAGACCCCCTGCAGCAGGCATATGCCGGTATGGGGCACTACACAGGTGTGTGGGGCACGGGGGGCACTGCATGGGACTGGGGGGAATGAATGGGACTGGGGGGGGAATGAATGGGACTGGGGGGGAATGAATGGGACTGGGGGGCAATGCATGGCATTGTGGGGGGCACTGCATGGGGCTGGGGTGGACTGAATGGGACTGGGGGGGCACTGCATGGCATTGTGGGGGGCACTGCATGGGACTGGGGGGACTGGAGGGGCACTGAATGGCATTGATGGGTACTGGGGGGCACTGCATGGCACTGGTGGGTACTGGGGGGCAATTGGGGGCACTGGGGCACACTGGGAGGTCACTGTGTGGCACTGGAGGGGCACTGAATGGCCCTGGGGGGCTCTGTCAGTGCTGACCATGTCTGCCCCCCCCCAGCCGCCTACCCTGCAGCCTATGGGCTGGTGAGCCCGGCCTTCGCCCCCCCAGGGCCACTGCTCGCCCCCCCGCCCCCCCCACAGCAGCAGCAGAGAGAAGGTGAGAGCAGCCGAGACCCCCCCCACCCCCAAAAAACCCCCTTCAGGGCCCCCCCCAAGGACCCCCCCCCAAGGACCCCCCCCCAAGGACCCCCCATGGGGGGGCACAGCCCCGTGCCCGCTGTGACACCGCTCCCTCCGCAGGCCCCGAGGGCTGTAACATCTTCATCTACCACCTGCCCCAGGAGTTCGCCGACACCGAGATCCTGCAGATGTTCCTGCCCTTCGGCAACGTCATCTCCGCCAAGGTCTTCGTGGACCGCGCCACCAACCAGAGCAAGTGCTTCGGTGGGGACAGTGGGACAGCGGGATGGGGATATGGGGATGTGGGGATGGGGGATGTGGGGATGGGGGATGTGGGGATGGGGATAGTGGAATGGGGGCAGTGGGATGGGGACAACGGAATGGGGGCATGGGGATGAGGATGGGGACAGTGGGATGGGGACAGTGGGATGGGGACAGTGGGATGGGGACAGCGGGATGGGGATACAGGGATGGGGATGTGGGGATGGGGATACAGGGATGGGGACAGCGGGATGGAGATAGGGACAGTGGGATGGGGATGTGGGGATGGGGACATAGGGATATGATGATGGTAACACATGGGATAGGAGCATTAGAACGAGGACACTGGGGATGATGATATAAGGATGGGGACATGGATGGGGACATAGGGATATGATGATGGGAGTACATGGGATAGGAGCATTGGGATGAAGACACTGAGGATGGGGACACGGGGATGAGGACATAGGGATAGGGACATAGGGATATGATGATGGGAAGACATGGAATAGGAGCATTGGGATGAGGACATGGAGATGGGTACACAAGGATTGAGATACTTGGGGATGGGAACACCAGGGATGGGGATATTGGGATGGGGAGACCAGGATGGCGACACTGGGACAAGAATTCTGGACTGGAGACACTGGGGATGGGGACACTGGGGATGGGGACATCAGGGATAGGGCCTTTGGGATGGGACATGAGGATGGGAACACAGAGAAGGGGACGCGGGGATGGGGATACAATGATGGGAACACATGGGATAGGAGCACTGGGATGAGGATACTGGGGATGGGGATATGGGGCTGGGAACACAAGGACTGAGACACTTGGGGTGGGAACACCAGGGACAGGGACACTGGGATGGGGGTGCTGGGATGGGGATGCTGGATGGGGATGCCGGGGGGGACACTGGGATTTGGACACTGGGATTTGGACACTGGGATTTGGACACTGGGATTTGGACACTGGGATGGAGGTGCTGGATGGGGATGCTGGATGAGGATGTTGAGAGGGGACACTGGGACGGGGACACTGGGACGGGGACACTGGGATGGGGACACTGGGATGGAGGTGCTGGATGAGGATGCTGGATGAGGATGCTGGATGAGGATGCTGGATGAGGATGCTGGGAGGAGACACTGGGATGGGGACACTGGGACGGGGACACTGGGACGGGGACACTGGGATGGGGACACTGGGATGGGGACACTGGGATGGGGACACGGACCCTCTCCGCCCCAGCCCTGATGCCCCCCATGGCTGCCCACATCCCCGCAGGCTTCGTGAGCTTTGACAACCCGGCGAGCGCCCAGGCCGCCATCCAGGCCATGAACGGCTTCCAGATCGGAATGAAGCGCCTCAAGGTGCAGCTCAAGAGGCCCAAAGATGCCAATCGGCCGTACTGAGCCTGGTGAGCCCCCCCCACAACCCCCCCCCGGGCACCCCCTGCCCTCCACAGCTCTTCTTAATACTCCCATTTCCCCCCCTTCAGGTCCGGAGGCTCTGGAGCAGCACCTTTGGGTGCCTCCCTATTGCAGAGCAGTCCCCATCTCCCCCCACAGTGGTGCCCGCAGGGGGCTCAGTCCTGCTGGGGGGGGGGGGACACAGACCCCCACACGCTCAGGAAGGATGGACCCCCCCTCCAGGACCGATCCGGACCCCTCAGTCCAGGCAGGGCCGGGTGGGCCCTGGGTGCCAGCACCCCCCAGCACCCAGGTCCATCCTGCCCAGGGGGGGCACCCACCCTCTCCCCCCTACCCCAGGACCCCCCCACTCCCCACAGGGCCCTGCCCCCCCCCGGGGGACCCTGCTTGGAGCTTTTCTCTCACCACACAGGACCAAAACCAGCTCCAGGCTGGAGAGGGGGGATCCTGCGGGGGGGGCACATGCTGTGGTTGGGGGGGTCTTGGCCCCGGCACCCTCCCAGGGCCTGGGGGGGGCCGTGCCGGGGTGCAGCAGGACCCCCCCAGCACACACACAGACACACACACACACACACACTGCCATCCCGCTTCACCCCTCAACACCCCCAAACCTGCCTCAGTTCCCCCCCCCCCCAAACTCACCCATGGGCACAGCCATGGCCACGGGGCACTGGATGCTGCATGGATGTGGAGCAGCCAAATCCGGGATGCTCTGGCACTGGGATGCGCTGGCATTGAGATGCTCTGGTACTGGGATGCGCTGCACTGATGCTCTGGTACTGGGATGCACCAGCGCTGAGATGCTCCGACACTAGGATGCTCTGGTACTGGGATGTGCTAGCACTGGGATGTTCCAACACCGGGATGCTCCGACACTGGGATGCTCTGATACCGAAATGCGCCAGCAATGGGATGCTCCGACACTGGGATGGATGCTGTGGTACCAGGATGCACCAGCAATGGGACGCTCCGACACTGGGATGGATGCTGTGGTACCAGGATGCACCAGCAATGGGATGCTCTGACACTGGGATGGATGCTCTGATACCGGAATGTGCCAGCAATGGGATGCTCCAACACTGGGATGGATGCTGTGGTACCAGGATGCGCCAGCAATGGGATGCTCCGACACTGGGATGGATGCTGTGGTACCAGGATGTGCCAGCAATGGGATGCTGACACTGG
>JASSUY010003779.1:0-44913 GCA_032466535.1 Forpus xanthops | reverse complement strand
AGGCACTGGAATGGGTTGCCCAGGGAAGCTGTGAATGCTCCATCGCTGGCGGTGTTCAAGGCTGGGTTGGACATAGCTTTGGGTGGCATGGTTTAGTGGGAGGTGTCCCTGCCCCTGGCAGGGGGGCTGGAACTAGATAATCTTGGGGCCCTTTCCAACTCTAACTGTTCTATGATTCACTCAGCTGTATCTTGTAGTTCCTGAGCCCACAGCTCTCATTGTTGTTAATCTTCATGGAAAAAGTTTCTTTTCTGGCATCAGTCACTAGTGGCACACATTCACAGTAGGCATGTGCTTCAGGGAAGCAAGATCCTAAATATCTTAATGGTATATTGGAAAAATTGTTGCAGTTGACATAGCACCCATTCACTCCAGCACCTAGGCCAAGGTGGAAGACATTCTTGTTTTTATTTTGGCTGTGCTTGTATAAGAAACAAATGCCCATGCTACCTTTTGACATGCTCTTTAGGCTATGCAGATATAGCTCTTCTCAGAAGCTGTGTGACAATGTTCTTTGAAAATTAGATTTTTGCAATGTCTCTGTGATTTTGTCTTAAATGAATAAAAGCAGAGCTTAGTTCTCATCCTCAGTGATCACATTCACTGCTGCAATAGAGACACGCTAGACAAATACAGATAAAAGCTTTGTTTTCTCTGGGGGAGTTCTGGTTGCAGCCCTGGGGAGGGATGTGGCTACTAAAATGTTATTGGCAAACCATCAGAGCTGGTACTATCAACTTCAGTGTATCAGCGATTCCCATCTCTCATCTCCATATGAAACAACCTTAGGTTGCATTTATATAGCAGGCCCCTTTTGAGTCTGTGTCCTGATTTAATATCAATCTAATATAGATTGGTTAGAGATAGTCAGCATGGATTTACAAAAGGGAGGTCATGCTTAACAATCTCGATTCATTTCTCTGAGGAAGTGACAATGAGAGTGGACAGGGGTGAAGAAGGAGACATAATTTACTTAGACTTGAAAAGGCTCTCAATACAGTGCCACATAACAGATTAATTTATAAGGTTAGCAACTATGGGACTGATGGTAAAATTCTTGATCGAATATAAAATTGGCTTGGTAACAAGGGCCAGGAAGTGGTAGTAATGGTTATAGAATGCACTGGGGATGTGATATGGACCCATGGGTGTGTGTTAGAAGATATTGTGAAGCAGAAAAGGATGGTCAAAGCCAAAACCAAAGGTGGTATTAAAAAGAGTAAAAATGATATTATACAGAAAACATGAAGGGTATAGCCTCATGGGGAGCAAATGTACCAGTCCACATGCAATTGGTAAGTTCAGGTAATGTTCAATGAAGAAAATTATCTAGGAACTGAAGGGGGCCAGGCCAGGTCCATCAGCTGCAATTCTTGCAGCAGAGGTGAAAGTATATGGAGTAGCAAGGACTTTTTTCCTTTTAAGTGGGAAAGAGAGCAAAAATCAGAGCTTGTTCAAAATGCCAATGAGCAATAAGTGGGAGTCATGTTCTCAGAAACCTGAGAAGTCTAAGATCCACGTGTCCTTGCTAGGGAGGATGAATCACATCATTTAGGGTGTGTTTTCAGCTCAGAGTAAATCTTTGGAGAATCTTGAGGGATTTCCATTTGCTATAACCTAAGAAGACTGTACTTTCTGAGCTGAAATCAACTTTTGTCACTACCCCGAAAGACATTATCTTACATGCTGTAATAAAGCAGATAACTGGCTAGAAGAAGGAAAGGAATTTTTAACTGAAATACAAGAGAGACCACAGAGGATGCTGAGAGGCCTCAGAGATTCACAGTAAGGAAAAGAAACTAGAAACTGGTCTCAGTGAATACTCACCTCATTACAATGTGCTGAACTTTCCCATCTCCTGGATGGGATTTGAAGAGAATCTGGGAAAAATATAGTGGTGATATTGGTGCTGTCATCAGGTAGCACTGCTGTTAGTTCAAGAAAATACAAGCTTTGATGTCCACCAGAGTTTCCACCTCAGAGTCCTTTGATTTCATATTAAAGACCCAGGCAGCCAAGCCTACTCCCAAAGAGCACGCGTGTGAAGGCAGAGTCCTCCCAGTCCTATCTGCACCTCTGCCTTACACCCCCCCCCATTTCAAAGGCAGAATTCTCTGGAAGGATGAGACCATGCAGTTTGGTAAGACTAGAAAAGACTTTTTTATTAAACAAAAAAGAGCTGCTCTCTCAGTGTGTGAATGGTGTCATACAGGATTAGGAAGGAAACTTGATACACTGTACCAATTAGCCTGGCACCATTTGTCTGCAGTTCATGCTATAGAATCTATTTTGTTATTCACTTATAAGTATTGGCTCAAAACTTTGGTCCTATTCCTGAAGCTATTAAAGTCATTAGTCAAGCTCTCATTGATGTGAGCAGGACCAAAACTTGACCCTTTGTGGCTATTCAGAGGACACAGATAAACTTTTAAATCAAGACTGTAGACTCATTCTGCAGGGGTCATATGGTTAATACATCCTGTTCCTGTCATTTCCGCTATAAATCTGTGAATGCTTTTAAAGCAAGAGGAAAACCTGATTCCCTTCCTGTTCTAAGAAAATATTACATTCCCTTTTATTACAAACAAGACAGGGGTCCTTTTACTTGGGAAAACTTGTAATGGAAAAGGTAATCTCAATACTTTCCATGTCTCTAGAGCCAGTGAAAGGTAATTTGAGACAAAGTACTCAGCAATAAAGTCACCTATCTGCAAACCAATGTAAACCTTCTTCCACTTCCCATAAGCCTATATTGGATCCCGATGATTTTTTTTTGTCTGGGCTTTAAGTCAGTACCCCTTGTGCTGTTGTTTTCTGTTAAAAGATCCCTTATTTTCTGCATTTCATCTGGTCTACGCAACTCCTACAAGATGGGAAAGATTTTTAACTTCCTACAAATGTAATAAAACTCAGAATTATTTACTTCATTTGCATGGCTTTGGACCTGAGTCACTAAGTTTTCTGGTTTTACTTAGAGAGTAGGATACTTCTAGAAATATGGTTATTTGTATGAAGTAATTCTGAAGTACTTTGGGGGTTTATGGAAATAAAAGCTGTTCTTTCACTCTCTCTGCTGAATTTAGGATTCTGAACAAAACCCATACTGATTTGGGTCAATTAAAAGTAGAACTCAGCATCCTTGGCTTATATTATCTTGAATCATTTCAGAAAGATCCTCTTTGATTTAGTGAAGTGTGGATGTGACTGAATACGTTTTATGAAAACAGTTTCCAGTGCTCACTCTTTCTGAAGAAAAGATGAAGGAATGGGTGGAAGAAGGGAAGAAAGGACCTTTATTAGGCATATAGGTACTACTCTGCCCAGTCTGAAAGCCCAATTGGCTTTCAGAGGCAGCAGACCTGTATGTCTGTAGGCACGCATGTACGTTTTATAAATGGTGCAATCTTACCTGAGCATCTGTGGCTCTGGGGACATCTCATTTGCTCACATTTCTGTAGTCTCCTCAGCAAACTTGCTGGATAGGTGACAGTTCATTAAATTAGTTGACAATGCACATCTAACCTTTCCACCCTCCTCCCCCAGCCTTAAAATGAAAATAAAGAAATTACAATGGCAAGAAGGAAAAATACTATGCAAATAGCTCGTAAAGCAGGGAAACATTTAAATAATGCAGTTCCTAGAATAATAACAATAAATGTGCTGTCAGGGCATCACAGTTACTCCCATGACATGATCACCTTGCAAAATCACCAGTGCAAGCTGCCACAGCTGGTTATCTAAGCAATCCCAAAACATTTTTTATCACTGTAACTTTTCTGAGTCACGATGCTTCAGAAGAGCCCTTTTTCCCTTGCAACTCTTCAGGTGGCTTTTAGGTACCTGCATATTTTCGACACCTTGCAAAACAAGTGGTCCTGGAACAAACTTTCTAGAGATGGCAGTTACTGAGATCAGTTGTTTTAGGAAATGTTCTTTGATGAAATTATTTGACAAAGTTTGCCCAGCTTTTACATGGCAAACGGTTTTCCCTCAAATATTATAAAAATAGCAACTAGATCAACCTCAAAGAACCCTTTTCAAACGGTTCAACCTTTTCAAGCAGTTGGTTTTGTTTCTTAAAATTATCACAAATAATATTTATTACTCCAATTCCCCAGAGCTAAACCAGTGCAACAGCACAGCTACAACAAAACCCCCATGAAACAGCCTTTCCATCATTTTCTTTAATACACAAACTTCCTGCTTCAACTGGGAGTCTTAGAGCAATCTACACATTTTGACCATTACCTCTGTGCTCTGATGCACTGCATACGTAGTATGGCTGAGATTGAAAAAGCCTTTATAACAGCTCCCCCCTCAAGCTCCTTCTTGGAATTACTGGCTTTAGTTAATATTGGTTAACACTTATTTGGAACAGGCATGTTATTCTTTCATTATGCTTTATTCTGGTCATTCTTCCAATCTCCATTTGAATTCTGTTTTCCTCTCAGTTGGCATCCGTACCCTTAGCTACCCCATAAACAAGATGTATTGCCAACTGGAACATGCGAGCGGAGCTGAAAGCAGCACTGCTAACCTCTGCTCCTTTCTACCCCCTGCAAGTTGGAGATGTATCAAACTCAATGCTTGGAGCCTGGGAAGTGGGAATCCTGAACTGCTCAGAAACTCAGAGAGGCAGACTTCAGGCTATTAAGCTATTGAGCTGGCCCACTGAGCTACAACTGTGCATACATTTTTAATGATTTTTTTTTTGCTGTTTTATCAGCCCAGCAAGCCAGATGATTCACCTGCTTTTACTTCAGCCAAGTGTCCCTTTTGCTTCAAAGAGAAGTGCTGAAAATTGTGCAACCAATTAGGCAGTTTTAATCAGCATTAATAAGGCAACCAAAATCTGATCCAGATTTGACCAGCCCAGTAATTTTAACTTCTAAGTCAACATAGAGGGGAAAAGATTTGGGCACTCAAAGTTGCTTATGGATTTCAGCTATGGGCAGCCTTGTCTTGATTTTAAGTGCCCCAGATTGGTGTTCTTAGAGTCCGCATTCTCAGCAATGACAAAATAAAGTACATAATCTGGAAATTACTGTCACAGCTGGGAGAGGCACTGTACAGAACCAACAAATGAAGGAGAAATGCAGAGACTGTGTCAGCAGTGGGTGAGAAAGATCTCGCTCCCCTCCCATGACAGGACCCACCCCCGCAGAGTCAGCATACCCTGATGGGATATCACGTCCTCCAATGTGGCTTCTCCCTGCTATTCACAGCACAGACCACACTCACTTGCTCTGGACCTTCGTTCAGAACTTACACAGGTGTAATCGCTGATGGCTGTTCCCTGTCAGAGTCAGCCACTGTGTGTGGCCGTTTTTGTGATCAAAACTGTGTCTGACTTTTTTAGCCCTTCAGTTGCAAGGTCAAGGCTTTTTACCTCTTCCTTCTTACATTGGTGTTTTTGTCCTCAGTTTGTAAGTCTAACCACACAACACCAACAACTTGCATGTTGCCAGTCTGAGGAAAGAAAGTACACATTCAAAAGAATCAGCAGTTTAGGTAGGATATAATGTGACTGAAGAGTTTCACTGTAACATTGTAGAGTACAAAAATGAAAATATAAAGTGCATTTTAAATGATTAATGTACCAAAGCTGACCTCTTCCAGTGTGCATTAATCAAGAAAAAATGCACACTTTCTATAGTGGTTAATGTTGCATATCCATTATTCAGCTTTGATAATGTGCATAATAATGCTCAATATGACAATGAGTTGGGGTAGCTGAAAATTTAGGATGGTGGCAAGTTTGTTGTAGTATTTGGATTAGCATTCTTAACCTACATCTTGACAGCTTCTTTTCTTCATTTTGCAATAAAATAATATCTAGCTTTATCCTCTTTTATTTTGGTTATTTTTTATTTTTTATTTTTTTTCCTTTTTTTTTTTTTTTTTTTTTTTCAAACCAAAACAATTAAAAAATACCTGCTCAAACAAATACTACCAGCACTCATTAGTCAGGATGGTTATATGTAAAAGAAATGATGCCAGATAGTAACAAATCCAAGAGAAGTTTATTATGAAAATGGCACCTGCGGGATGAAAAAAAATTAAGTTACATAAAGACAACCATGTATGACATGTATGAGAATCTACAAAAGTATAAAAAGAACCCTGTTGTAAATGAAGTATGTACATTTCTGATTTGCAGCATTATCAATGATCAATGAAAAAAATGTTTCAAATAAGCCAGGCACTCAAGAAGTTAGATTCGGTTAGCTTAACACAAAATAAATGTACCATAGCTGTCACTTTTTAACATTTTAATTTTTTTTTTTATATTGTAGAGTTGGTAACACTGCTAAGATTTATACGAACAGAATCCCTTTCCCCATTATTCAGCTACTTGGCACCAGTCTCCTCATAAAAGATTTCATATATTTGTACAAGAAATAGTTAAAAACACAGACACAGTCTTCACAGGTAATGAAATTTTTTTTTCATTTTGTAATTTTAAACACTATGGATTTAGACAGCAGCTGTGATTATCTGTTAGTTTAAATCACCAGAAATCATTTTGACACAACACAGAAACATTTATAAAAAAAACCAAAACAACAACAGCTGTCTAGCTGTTCTTTGTAGCTGATAGGTGCACTCCTTTGATTGTTCCATAGCTAGAGTAGAGCTTCCAAAATTAAACTTTACATTTCCCAATCAACTTTCTCGCCTTTTTTAGACCTACTTAAATCCTTCCAATGGAACCTTTAATAGTTCATTAATTAAATTTGTGGCGTCCAATTCCTTTTTCACTATTACTCCGATGTGGCTTGGACCTACTTCTCAAATTCAAAGCTACCGCAGGAATTGACTCAACACAGTGAGCGATCAAAAATTCAAAGGACAGCTGAGTTAATAGATTAGCATTGCACACACAAGCAAATTTATATGACAATTCTAAGCTCAGTTTCCTTTTTAAACAATGCTGGTTGACCTTTGAAAGCATTTCCTATCTCACTGGTAATTGCTCTACGTATTACTCTGCCAGCCCACCTGGGAGAAACCCAAAGAAATGCACCCTCTGCTTACAGTTCGAGCACAAGGGACTCTGGGAATGTTAACAACTGAGGCTATATGGCGTCAATTTGCTTAATATATCTGAGCATTACTCCATAGTGCATTGTGGGGTACACTGGAAGAGTAAGTCATACCCAGAATTCCTCCGTGGGAAAAATGGCTCCATTAACCTTGAGCTAGTTAAGAGTCTTTTATCTCTGAGAGTGAAGAAGAAAGAACGAGAGAGCGAGAGAAAGAGATAGGGGAGAAGCGTGGAGGGTGGGGGAGAGAGGAAGGGGCAAGAGAGGTCTGAGAATACACAACAGCAAAGCAACAGCAGAAATGAAAAGGTTTACAGACAGTGGAAGCAGCATAAGGTGACATTACAGAGGAAGGCCACCACACAAAAACCACTAACCCCCAAGAATCACTGGTTCACTAGGACTGCAGGAATGGGACTTTACCACTCCAGACTAGAGATAAAGCACAGAGAAGACAAAGGACAAAACAACTACATTAGCTTAGTATATACTGCATATAGTAACACACATTGAAACTGCAATGGGACTGACAGCCAAGGACACTTACACATTGTACACATTACAGTTCTCACATCTGTTATTAGATGCCTTAACAAACAGCTGCCAAAGATGGAGTGGAAGAAGAATTTATATTTGACAGTCATTTGGAGTGTTTGACACTACACTGTGATTTCTGGCAACAAAGACAAAATAGGAGATTCCTTTCCTTTTACTTAATGTGCAGTTTTCAGTTGTAGTTATCTATTTCAAGCTTATTAACCCATTCTTTAGTTTTAAAACATATTGGTTTCAATACTAGAAATAAGGAAAAGAATAACAGAAAAATACCCAAATCACAGAACAAAAATAAATTTACAACCTTCCCTCTATAATATTAAATGAAAACCAAAACAAAACATGTTAAATAGTTCTTCTGGTTGGTTTTTTTTTTTTTTCCTTTTTACTCTGAAGTGTTATTTGATGTTGTAAAATTAGCCTCAGTTACACTGAGAAAAAAATAAAGCAAAACAATATGCACCTAAGAAACTGCTCCTCGCGTCAATTAAATTGAGTTTTTTATTTTTAAGCACTTTTTGAAAAAGGCTTCCTGACTCTTTTAAATTTGATGTGAGGCTATGTTTGTTAGTTTGGAGGTAAAAAATTTAAGTCCTGCAGCAAATGTTAATGAGGGCTTTTGTCTTAACTAACCAAGGAGACTGCAGCACCCGACTATAAACCAGTACGGAACACATTCTTTCCAAAAAACCCAGCCCACAAGCTGCATATTGTATGAAGACATTGCAGATTAATAAATGATAGCACCATGGTTTTAGAAATTAAGTTAAAGTTTCAGTAATTAACATTTAGTCCAACTTTTTAACATTCTAGTCACAGGCCAGAAATTAACTTTTTAAGAACCCAAATTATTTTATGTGCAAGTAAGAAAATCTTAACCATAAAAAGAGAATTAAACTCTGCATAAAATTCTAAAATACTATCCCCTATTTTAAAGGAATTAGGAACAAAAACCCCCTTTCATTTGACTTAGTCAAAAGGGCACATTGTTTATGCTTGTCTCTTTTAATCTTGATCATATCAAGATCATTTTGAACTAAAACCAATGGTTGTCACTTTAAAATCTCTTTACCACAACACTGAGTATTCTATGGCAGAGGCATACACATATTAAAGGCATCTTAATAAAGATGCAAAGAAAAAACACACATCTTAGAAGAAGACAAAATGGCAGGCAACTGGTACTTCGACTCTCTGAAGGCAAAAATAAAAAAATATCTTTACATTAAAGAATAAGTCAAGTTAAAGAGAAAGGGAATGAAATGGGGACCATCATATTGAGAGAATAAGCTGACCTGCTCAAATTCAAAGTGCTAGAATTAAAGGTCTAAATTAAAACATAGTCTATGCCTCAGAGTACAACACTGAACACAGTATGTGGTCTTATTTCAATCCTCTTTCCGTTCCAGAGTCTGTGTAGTGTGAATGCCATTGCTGTACACGGGAAATGGAAGAGTGGAAAAAAGTCCTTCTGCAGTTGTGAACACATTCCCTGCAGGCATTTGGGTCAGACTGGCCCCGCTCACAGCACTTCCAAACGGTCCCGACATATTGAGTCGGTGAACGTGGTGGTAGAGCATTTCCATCGGTGTTTTAGGATCCAGCCCAAAGCTGGGGCTGTTAACATCAACAAAGTTAACAGCATGGGTGTTGGGGAGGAGGTTGCCCTGCATGGCTAAAGTAACTTCAGCTGGAGCATACCGAATAGTGCCAGTGGTGTAGACCCTCTGAGCAGCAGTGCTGGTCGCAGCAAGGGTTCCTGTTACCCTGTGAACTAAAGGAAGCACCACATTGCCTGCTTGTAACCTCTGAAGGGCTTCCAGGTCCCCAGCGTACAACAAAGAGTTGGAGGCTGTGGGACCACCTGGATGTTTGTCCCGTGGAGATGCTGAAAGTGGGGGTGACAAAGGGTCAGAGGACACAGGAGCCAAGGCCGAGTTGGATGAGGTGCTGAACTGAGTTTTACGGCTGGCAGTATTTTCAGTCCCTGGTGGAGTGAGAACGGAGTCTGGAATGGAGACATGTAAACTACTGCTGGCTTGGGGGGAAGGGAAGTGCTCGGAGCTCGGGGGCTTGGTCATACTGTAGGGTGATTCATTCCTTGAGATTTCCCTGTTAGGTGGGTAATTCCAAATACTGCTATCGTTATCAAAATTGATAGGTTCTGAGATTTCTGTTTTAATTTTGAGCACTGAGGCACTGTTTGGTGACGAGAGCAGCTGGGGCTGGTCCACCAAAGCTGGGTCAAGTCCATTTGGACTTGAGGTGCTTGACAGCCTTCTCCGGGTCATGCTGCCTCCCTTTTGCTTTTTTCTCCTTTTCTTCCTTTTTTGATGTTTGCTGGAAGACTGGGCATTTACTTCCCCTGCACTGTCTGAGTCCTTGGCACTGTCCGAGGTCAGTGACTCACAGTTCTGAAGCCGCAAGTCTGACTCACTCTCAACATAGCGCTCCACCTTGATCTGCATAGAGCCAAGAGTGCCAAAACTGTCCTCAGGGGCCTTTTGATTTTCGAAGTCAGAGTTTTCAAAGCTGTCATCACTGTCCCTGCTGTCCTGGTTGCTGGAGCTGTTCCCATCATCATTACAGTTCATTTCATTATCTGACTGATTTCCTGACTTTTTCCTGTCAGATTCAGGGTCTTCACTGTTTTCTGACTGGTTTCCTTTCTCATCTGACTTTGAGTTCTCATTGTCCTCTGGAGCAAAAGAAAAGTGAAACAAATCATTAGCCACAGGAACAGAATATTATAACACAAGTTCAGATTTATACCTACCCATGAGATTTGATTGCTGCAAGATTTTTTGGCAAAAGGCATGATCTTGTGTAGAGCCACAGTTTTTTGCAACGTTGTGTTGGGAGAGCTCTGATCACCATGAATCTCTCTGACTCAGGACTGTTAATGTGTCAAAAGCTTATGCTGTATGTCCTGTACCTTGATTGAGGGGGGCCTTTTCATCTGTTTGCAGGACAAGAATCATTTTGACAACTGTGAGCAAATGGCGTTGTAGCTGTGACACCCAAAGAGGAGGCAGTGAACAATCCCATTATGATCGTTACATTCTGGTGATTGTTCTTTTACATCCATGTTCTCCTACTGTGGGCAGGCATCCAGGTGTAGCACTATTTACTAATGAAGATTCTAGTCCTCTCATCTTGTTTTCCCCTCATCATTGCCACTTTAGAAGTGGCATAGTATCTCTGTCTTGAGTAGAATTACTGCTGATTTCTTCACATGTGAGAGAAGCAGGTCATATATGTATAAATCTGAATGAATAAACCAGTTAAAACAATCCTGTTACCTTGCTAGACTGCCTTCTCATATTCCCCTGAAGGGCATCAAATAAATAAAAAAACCCACACAAGCCTCCCCCCACATCAGGAAAAGAAAAAAATCAGGCAGTGATTGAAATTCTTGATTGATCCAAATCTAAGGGCCATTGAAAATAGCCCAGCTACAGCACTAAGAAGCTGTCACTCTTCTTGCCTGAATTCATTTAGTTGTGTTTTAGATTTTCACCCCATTCTAATATGGATGAGATAAACACTCTAGCCCACTGGACTCAGACAGCCAAATCAGTCTTAAAACTGAATACGCTCCATTATCATACTGCGTTTGAAAGGGTCATGAAAGGCTTCAGGAGACCCCGTGTTTTACAGGCCAGCCAGAAATCTTTTGTTGGGAAAGAAAAGATGTTTTTTTCACTCATCAGAGCCAAGTACTACCCTTTTCAATATACTTCTTTTAGGGGGAGAGGGGAAGGGCCAGTTTTCCTCTAAAGATCGGTTATTCCTGGAGCCTTGTCAATACCAAAGTTTCCCAGAAGTGCTGAAGAAGGTTGGCTTGGCAGGGAAGCTGCCTGAGGATTCAGGGCAGTGAACTTCACAAGTCAGTTTGCGTGACTTTTAGTTGAGTTGTCAGCAGCAGAGAGACCCTCTGTTTTGAAAAATAAAACCCACAGAAGCAAAGTAACAGCCATAAATCCCTATATCTCATCCAGCTTTTTGTTCCACCTAGGGCTTAATTTCTCCTGCATTTTGTTTAATGTTTTTTTGAAGATGCTTTCTTTTAAAGCCATGGTCTTTAGCTGGTCAAGAGTGGGCTTAAGGTGATGTAGGCTAAAGCTGCACAAAATTAGCCTGGGATTTTATCAGAGCTTGAACTGAACTTGCTGGTTTCATTCTATTTCAGGTCCTTTGGCATCTCTATTTAATTCTTCCATAAGAAACAACCCACTGCCTTTGGTGTCTGCCAAGACTCACAGACATCTTCTGATATGTAGACAATCTGTGGACCTTTAAGAATGCTCTCTTGCTCTGTATCAGCCTTAGGAATAATGCATGGCACTTCTAACCTGGAGAAACTTACAGCACATACAGGAAATGCAAACTATTCTCCATATGTGTGTTATTTGGCTATTTAGGAACAAGATAGCATAAAAGAAGCACTGGGAATAGGTGAAGAGATTCCCAGTAATGGTGGGCAACAAACCTCTATGTGTACCTAATGACGACTTAAACCATCAAACCAAGCTGTCAAAGGAGAACAAAGGCAAAAGATGAAAGAGAACAGACACATCATATAACATTAAGGCCTGATCCTCTTCTTGCTTTTCCTTGATTTATGTCACTGTGATCCATTTTCTCTAGATATTTTTGGGGGTGTTATCTTAGACATGAGAACAACATCAGATATACATATATTGCATACTACAGCAGAGTAACCTACTTAGCTCTTGGACCACAGGAAATCACACTCTTTTCAAAGCCAAATCTGTACCTGGGCCTAGGTAAGCACTTTCAAAACTAGTGGGGAATGTGTGAACCATCTGTGCACTGGGCCATCTGTAGAACTAATTTACACATTTAGTTTGACAAGTACAATTAGCTTTTGAAAAATAGTCAAAGTCCCAGACTTAAGGAGCTTAGAAACAAGTGCTTGAACCCATACCTTCCAATAAAATAGTTCTAACCCACAAAACCCAACTTTTGCAATCTTTACTGCCCCCTAGCGAGACTCTTCAAAAACATATTTATAGAGGGCATCATAATGATTGATAGCAGACACTTATCTGCAGAAAGATATGTGGAAAGATAAGAACTAGAATTATATTCAACAGTTACAATTCCAGGTCCTCTGTATGAGGCACAATACCTGTTATGAAGCTTATCTGGGAAATCAAATATTTAGTTTAGTGCAATGTAGGCAAGGGTGCATCCACAGAGTGAAGAAAAATACTGAGGAAATGGAGATACTGTAGAAATGCTGAGGTCATTAAAAGGTTTTCATAGTGTTTTTCAATTTAATTTTATAAGATTTTTTTTTAATTATAATGCAATAATCTTCAAGAAGTAAAAGCAACTGGAAACCTGACTGTGGCTCACATGGTATGAACCTTTGCGGGCGTGAAGGCAAACCATGTACATTACCTGAGTTGTCCTTTGAGTCCGATTCAGAGTCAGAGGTCTCTGAGGATTCTGAGGTTTTCTCTGGCAGATGAGGGAGTTGTGCAATATCCATTGGAGTGTCCTTGTACTCTGGGTTACTGAAGAGAAAACAGCAAATACAAGCACAATTGGATGATTTGCAGTTTCACGCTTTTTCCCTCTTTTCATATCAAAGTTCAGGAACAAAGAACATAAATAGGAAGAATAGCAGAGAAAATAGAGACACATCCATTTTTTTTTGCTTCTCAGAGCTTCACGGCAGGGATTTTATGAAGGTTTATTTTAATACTGCTGTCAAATACTTATATTGACCAGGTACTAAAACTCATTTGATTCTAGTGAAGTTTTAGAGCTATCAAAGCACTCTTACTGAAGTGGAGCACCATGGCTTGTATGATATCTAACAGTAAAGCTACACTGTGTAATCATCCAACAACAAAATATCTCAATTTCGATCCCATTACTGTGCCAGGAAGGACAGAGAGGGTGTTTTAACTTTTCCAATCTGTTTCTCTCCCACCGGCAATGTCTATTAGAGTTATCTCTGTAACAGTGCTCTCTATCAACCTTGCCAGAGCCCTTTCAGTACCTGTTTTTCTGAACGTTCCTGTTTTCCCCACTTTAATCAAGCAGACCATACATAAAGTTAGTAGGAAGTTGCTCAGTATCGACTAAAGAAAATGGCTACTGCTTAAAAGAATTTGGCCAAAAAATAGATAAAAAAGGATAAATATTTCTTAAACACTGCACACATGCATCCACATCACCAAGAAACCAAAAGCAACCACTCTAACTATATGACAGATGCACATGTGCAAGTTAAAATGCATATGTTAGGGATAAAGAACTGTCAACACACCCATTATAATCATATCTTCATCTGCTCATGTGGTGCTCACCTGTGACTTGTTAGCAATGAACATGACTGCAATGTAAAAAAGCTACACTACCAGAGAAATTGAAAAAAACCCAACCCAACCCTATGCTTTTTCTTGGTTTGCACCCTTTAAAATGTGCTCCTTTCCCAAATCCATGCAAAAGCAGGGGAACAGACACAGCCAGACACAAGTGGCACAGGAATGCTGAAAATAAACAAAGTCTTAATCATTTCTGAATAGGTGAACATTCCTATGCAGTTAGAATTCCAGCCTGGTGATAGAGCAGAAAATCTGCAGTCCTGCACAAGAAAATTCGAGGCAGCACTGGGGGTGACTGACACACTGTCACAATGACAGTCTGCCCATATTCAGCCTATTACAGCGTACTGTGAAAATTCAGAGTTCACACAGTTCACACTGAAATGCCATTCTTACCATCATCATCTTTATGGTTTTGTCCTGACAAAGTGACTTTATTCTATTGCATCCCAGGGCAGTCCCCAAATTTGCCCCCTCCCAGCAAAATATGTTTGAGGGCTTTCACACTGTGAATAACAAGTTGCTAGAACAAGAAGAGCATTAATCCTCCCTGTCACTATAATTAGTCTATCCTTTTACAGACAGCTGAATCATACTTTCTAATGCATGGAAATATATACAGACCAATAATCCTGCTAAGAGTAGACCTAATTATGCCATGATCTGTCGTTAAAATATTATTTGGACATTTGGATCTTTCGTAGATTCCAGTACTAGAAGAAATATAAATTAAAAATACAAATTCAGTGGAGGAGTTAATCTTGCTTTAACAGACCAGTGGAAGGAATGCAGCAGAAAAATCAAGTTCTGGGAGAGGACTGGGGAAAACCACACTGCTTTGTTGTTTTTTCTTTTTGTTTAGGTATATTCTGTTGGCAGAAAAAAACATTTTGTGGGATGTTTGTAGAATAGGTTCACTGGAAAGCAGCAAAGTGGATAGAAGCAACTCTTCATAATTCTTATGGACCATTTTTCCAGCTGAATATGAGCACATTTCTGGGCATTTTAAAGCCCTGCCAGGGTTGGGGCAGTGAAGCTGCACTTCCAGTTCAGAACTGGCAGGCTTAAGCTCTCCTGAAATGCAGCATTTTGCCTCACTCTTAAAAAACGAGACCAAAAAGTAGCAGGAAAAGAATGTATTAAAAAATGCCCATGATCAATCATAGCAAGACAGAAATGTGCAAGCCCTAATAAACACTCCAGTAGAATGTTTCCTACAGTATCTCCCAATGCTCTCCTTCCAGGGTTTGCTTCCTCCTCTTCCCCAAAAGGGGAATGGAAAGTACTTCAACATGCAAGTTTAGGCAGGCACAGTCTCTTCAGGGCTTGCTGGACTTGGCATAATAAGTCACAATCCAACCTCTAGACATCACTTTGAACTCTCACGGCATCAAAGAGAATGTAACAAATCATGACAAGCAACTTAAAAGGAGAACAGGCCACAAAATGACAATTGCATTTCATGACAATCTCAAGGTTCCAAATTTTATTTGTTTTTTTTTTTTTTTTTGTTCTGCTCTGGAATGAAACAGAAAATCCCCTGATCTTATTGAACATTTTCACAAAACAGAATGTGTTGAAAGGTATTTTCAGATGAGAAAGGTCAGGTTTATAATTCACTGTCTCAGTGACTGCTGGTCTTCTCCTGAGCTCAGAAAATACTTGAGCCCCAGCAAAATGGAATTTCTCAGGGAAGAGCCTTACATTCAAGATATTACCACTACTTCTGTCTAAAATAGTTCCAATAGTTCAAAATAATTTTAATGTATTCTTATATTTTTAAATCCTACTTTGCATTTTTCAGTGTGAATATTGTCTGATGGTTACAGGAGCAATATATTGATTCAAGACTTTTCTCCTGAGAAAATTCCTCTCTTGGAGTATATTGTCAAACACCTTTCAGAGAGACCTTTTTGTACAATTCCGTAAGTTTGCTTCCATGCTTTTTCAATACCACGCTTTTTCAAATAAACAAGCCCATAACACTTCGCACCAGATTTTATAACACAACTTCTGAAAGTTGGTGTGGGTCATTTTTATCTTTGAGCTCAGGCTGAGCAGATTTCAGGGCAGCAGAGGCATGCAATAAAAGGGTGGAGAGCTTATTTGAAGACTAAAGCTAGGCAATAATTCAAGAATATTCCAATGTACTGAGACATGACAGATGTCTCAATAAAGATAATCAAATGGTGTTGATTTTGAGGTAGACCGTATTAAAAGTTCTTCTTAGCTTTCTCCAGTACGCAATTGTTTGTTTCCTAAAACTCTCACCAACAGAGATAAGCAACAGAGGCAGCAGTTCAAGTGAGAGAAGTGGCTCCAAGACCTACCTAAGAAGGTAATTGACCCAGATGATGTTCTTCTCACTTGCGTTCTTGGCATTGACAGCTATGGTTGCGCTAGACTGTATCCAGATGTAACCTCCGTTCTTCTGCATCCAGCGGTAATACTTTGTTACACATTGACCTTTATTCAGCACTGGCAAAAAAGCACAACATAGAAGCAAGATATAGCACACGTTAGAACTACAGTAAAAATTATCATTGTACAACGTGACACAAGTATAAGCAGAAGATCTTTGACTTCCTTTAGGTTTAATGCAGCATGCCAGTGAGATGACAGACAGGATCTTAAGTTCAGTACAACTAGCTGTGTGTTTTACAAGTTTGTAAAGTATAATTTTAATCTGTTTTCCAAAACTCTAGTGAAAGTAGAAAAGTAAAAAGCACTACAAATCTCCTTGGTTCACAGAATACTTATTGCTGTGTGGACATTTTTAATGCACTCAATGTCAAACTGCAAAAAAGAAAAGGAAAAAAAAGAGGCAAATTTATATGTGATTTATTCATAGCTCCTAGGTAGACCTCTTTGAGATTCTGGATATTTGAAAGGTTTGGGAAGATACTCTACCCCTGCTGCTTTGATCATTTCTCCTTATCGCAGGCTATATCAACCACTGAACTTATACATCTGTTTCTTTGATCTTGTCAAACAGAATTTACAGTTCTCAGATGAACCAAATCTCCACTGGTCAGTGGGGGGAAAGTCCTGGGAGAATTTACTTTCTACCAGAGCAAAGTAAATCCAGCAGCAGACTGAGAAAGAGGCCTAAGGGAGGCACAGAATGGCTCGGTTAGAGCCAAAGACCGACAGCTCTCTCTAATGCTTGAAATATGCTAGGAAACAGAAACAACTAAAAGTGACCAGTAATGCCAAATGGTGTTATTAAATGCTCACAGCAAGAAGGCTTAAAAATACAGATGTTTAAAGTAATATTTCAGCCAAAATATTGCTAAATTGAAACAGAGACGGTATGTATCTGATGCTTCAGTGTCAGGAGAAGGAGATGAAATGCAAATCTTCGGTGGAAAAGAGCAGCAGGGCTTTACAGAAAACCTAAACTATACAAAATCTGGGCATTATTGTTACTGGAGCACTTTTTTTTTTTTGCGTTTCTCACTAATCTCATGAAGCTGTGTGCACTAGAGGGCAGTGTGCATTCACACACACCTTCTGCTTTTGTCATGTCCTTGTCTCCGTCTGCTAAAATGAAAAACCTCTAACTGCTGTAATAAATTTGGCTAAATTAGCTGCTAAATGGTTATCTCAAGTAATATGTATTTGCATTAATCATCTTGCTCTAAACCAGAACAAGCCAGAGTCCTAAAGACGTAGTAAATTCATATTGTCCATTTAATTATGGCTAATAAGTGCTTCATATACAATAGTTTCGTGAAGTACATTTTCCTTTTTTTTTTTCTTTTCTTTTTTTTTTTTTAGAGGAAAAGAAAAAAGCCACTTTAAAAAAGAATAAGTATTTAAGGCAGTTAAAGTTCTCATCATAAATGTGACAAACGACACTTTGGAGCTTTCAAGTTAACCAAATGTCTATACCCCTAATTACATGTATGAATGCATCTATATCTATATCCATGTACAATAGATATCTACAGAAAAAGGTATTTACAAAGGCAGTCATACAAACACAGATACTTTCTTACCTTGGACAGACCCCCCAGTGCCCACTCCAATTTTTCAACTACTGAATAAAAAATGCATGTGAAAAAATTCGATGTGAGGTGAAAGTAAAGCACAAATTAGGTTCAGGTGTAATAGGAAAAATTATTTTTGATCTGGATCCTGTTGTTTTTCAGCTACCTCTAGCTAAGTAGGTTTGTTTCTAGCAGAGAGCTATAAGTTTCCTTAAATTTTTAGTTGTGTATTCCAAGCTCTAAATATCCTGCTACGATAATTCACTGGCTTCAAGACCTCATCATACAGCAGAATAAGATAAAATATGAACCACTGACAACCCAGCAATTTTGTGAAACCAACGTTGTACAACACTTTAGAAAACAATCTCACATAAATTAGCCCGACTTTATCAGTTATGAAAAGTAATGCTGTAAGTTTTTATTGTGGTAGACATCTCTATTTCAGCAAAATAGGACATTCAAGATATTCTGCTTACAGTTGACAGTAAAACTGATCTGCCTGGAAGTCTGGAGTGATACTGTCTCCTTTCTGGAAACATGAACACCCACTGGTGTGTGCAGGAACTAGTAAAACCTATCTGCACTTTTGTCTACTACTTATACTGTTGTCTTCTTTATAGCAGTTTTTATCTAAGGAGTTTATCATGCTATATAAGTACTGAAAGATGAATCCTCACAACTGCCCACAAGTACATTAGAAAGTCAAGGTGCCAGGTGAGTCACTGGCCAGTGACTCGGGAGCACATTGCAATTCTGCACAGTGAAAGCTATGAGGATGCAGATCCTCCTGCTCTTTCAGTCCATTTCATCATAGAAAGGTCCTTCCTCCTTCAGTACATTTTATATTGGCGGTTGCACCACTGAAAAATCTGTATCATGAGTTGAACAGAGCATTCATTTCAGAACTATGGAAAAAAGGGAAAAGTAAAACCCTGTAAGTTATTTCTGAAGGAAAAGAGGCTTGTCTATCCAAGAAAGAGAATTCAGTGCATCAGAGTTGTATACAAAACCACCTACAGTCAGAGTTCAGGCTCCCAAATCACTATACATCCAAAGAATATCTGAAATACTGTCTTGAAAATGAGTTTTCCATGAAGTTCACCTACCTGCAAATTCCTACTCTCTATTTGGCCAGCTCTGATATATTACCACATACACTGGATTTTCCTTCCTGCATCTGTCTAAAGCACGTTTCATAAGAGAGATTTGTAGACCATGCTCTGAAGGAAGTCCCACGATTCAATATAAAAATTCTCTCTGTAAAGAGATTCTCTGGCAGGCCAGCTGTGCCATGCTGCTAAATCTGGTTCTTAAATCCTTTGAGAGTGCACTAGGCTCTCCCAAGCCACTTCTGAAAGCTCACACTAGCTTGGGAAGAAATTTCTCAATGTGACAAAAGGGAAGGAGTGAAAAAAATATCATAATGTTTTCTAATTTATGGTATTTTCTGTTAGCATCATCAACCTAAAACACAGAAATTGGACAAGAATTTTGAGAAAACATGCAACTAGAAGAACAAATCAAGAAGGGAACTCTCTCTGGTTTATTGACAACCTAGTGTTATTTGAGTAAAGCCCAGTTTAATTTTAAGCATCTTCAGTTTGCAGGTGCAGGGAGTCCCTTAATAAAGTTACTTATTTTGAGAAGAGAAGAAATGAAAGTGAAGAATTAGTCTACCCTAAGGTCTGCTTGTGAAGTTGTTCTGCTACTAGCAACAGACCATGTATTTCAGCCTAGCATAAACTTCTGAAAAAGTAATGCTATGTGGACCATATCCTAAATTTATTCAGACTGTACTTTGTAAGGCAAATTCCTCACAGAGAATCAGGGTTCAGCTCTGCATTTTTGAACACTGAGAAATGAAAAGAGTTTTAAATTTCTATTTGTATTATACATGGAGAACCCAGTCTGGCAGACAATGTGGGATGGGGTAAAATGGGACTTAGGACCGCAGTAGTGTGATGGCTCTTGTGACTGAAGTTTCATGGGTTTACGCAGGACTGAGTTATATAACTGTATATATACACTTATATATAAACACTCTTCAATCAAAGGGAATAACTGAGGGTTAATGTTTTCAAACTCGTGACCTTTATGTTAGCTGCGCAGCTATATTCCCTAAAATGGTCGATGATGAACTTGACTAAAATTTGCTCAAATGTTACCTAGTTACTTAATTTGAATTCAGTGCCTAACATCAAGAAATACACAGTATGTCATGTTAAGACCTAAAAAAATTCTCACTTATTTCTCGAAGCATGAATATATTGCTATATACACAGTTCCCAACAGAGGGATTTCAGTTTTCCTTGGTAGCTTTGCGCACAGCAATATTCTTGTAGCAGAGGAGTGAAGGAGGGGAGGAAAGAAGAAACAGTCAGTGTTCTTTGCAGGAACCTATTTCTGTTAGAAAATCAAAATAAATCAGTACAAGTTTGTCTTCAGAAATATGGTTACAAAAAGAAAAAGAACATAGTTTCTTCCTGTAAGGCTGTTCTGAGAAATCAAAGCCAAAGCTTCTAAATAGTGAGTTGTGTTTTAAAAGAAGGAAGTAGCTTAATTCAGTTTGAAGAGGAGATGAAGAAATTCTGTATCAAAAGCAGTCTTTTAGCAAAGTCTCTTACAAAAGGACATTTTACTCATGTGCATATGCATTTAAAAGCTACACTATATTGCGCATTCAGGTAAGTATTGAGTAAATAGGAAATGATGAGATCATCTTACATATTCACACAGCTTCACAAAGAGGCTCTTTATAATTGGTGAAAATATTGAGGTTACATCTGCTGTGCTATTCACCCTTCTCCTTGAAATTCCTTTATCAATGACTGGATGGTATTGATACTGAATTCCTCTTGTGGTAAACTTATAAGAATATTTTTAATTTACTGCATGAGGATGAAAATGCCGTACTTAATATCATAGTCGGATACTTAGCTGCAGCCACAAGTACTCTTTCTACATTCACGAAACTGGCAGATGAAACATGAAAAGGAATACTGACTCTTTAATCTCCACTTCTCCACCTAAGGCCCAAGGCAAGCTGACAGGGTAACTTCGTTCTGGAAACAGAAGGGTTTTTCTTTTTTTTTAATTCTGGATTACTTTTTCTTCTGCTTTTGAAAATTGTGGGCTATGGGGGAATGAACCTGGCATAGACTTAAAACAAGAACAAGTTTCTTTATCTGAAAAGTTACAGTCCTTGATGCTTACAGGAAGGTCATTTTCAAAACCCACAGGAAAAATAGCATCACAGCCAGAAAGACTGCATTAAGTGCCTTATTTGCTTGCAACAGAGAGAGTTTTATATTCGTAACAGCTCCGAGGATCAAGTGAGCCTTTGATGTTGTAAGGACTTTTCTATAGATTTTGTAATTAGTGAGTTAGATGTTTTAAATAGCAGGTATCCACAAACTGGATTTTATCAATGAAAAATATTTAGCAATGTTGAACGATGTTTGTTACTTAAACAGAATTATGAGCTAGATGATAGGAGACTTGCAGACATTTGGTGAGCAAATGTGTGCCTTCTATATAATTCTCCACAAACAATTTGATTTTAGATCTACTACACAGGGCGAAGCGGGGATGAGGGTACATAAGCCAGGACAGCATGCAAACATGTTCTTTGCCCTCCAGGCTGGAAGTGTGGCCTCTATAGCATATTGCTTGGGGAAAAAATGCCACCTTCCCATCACAAAAGTCCCCATGGGTCACATTGCTCTACCTTCCCTCATTGCAGAGATGGCTTGCCAGCCCTTTGTGACTTAATGTATCTCAACAGAGTTCTCTTAAGAAAAATAGAAAGATAACAGACATTTAGAAAAATATTGTTTCTGTGAGGGTTTAGAAAGGTGCATTTTATGCACACCATATGAAGGGAGAAAGCCCTGAGTACTGGACTGAGAATGTATTGTATTGTGTTTATAACATTGACTGAGATCTGGCTGCTATCATGATATGAATGTTAGACAGTAACAATTGTTGACTTCTAAATGTAAATTCATCTTTTCTGATGTCAAGCAGGAAGTAGCAGGTCAGTTTAGTTAAAAAAACCTGTACCTCACCGGTATCCAGACTCCCACCCAACTTCATTCACCTGGGATAATCCTTTTAAGCATATACAGTCACTCTAAAAATACCAAGTGTGGCAATTAATTCATTGCTTTCTTCTGCAATATGGAATACTGTTTAATCTTCCAGTGTAGGTATGTTACATATATAAATACTTGACAAATTAGGAAAAAATAAGTATCAACAAATCTTGCATAAAAAAAAAAAAAACAAACCTCAATTAACCATTCAGAAAAATTGGAAAGCTTAACAATCTTTAAAAGCTAAACAATATTTTTCCTGCCTCACTTTGCAGAAAATCAAATTTTAAATGTGGCCTGAGTCACAGGGTCAAAAAATTGTGGGTTCAGACTAGGACTGAAGTTTGTAGCTCAAGCCCATCACTTAGAATCATAGAATAGTTAGAGTTGGAAAGGACCTTAAGATCATCTAGTTCCAACCCCCCTGCCAGGAGCAGGGACACCTCACACTAAACCATGTCACCCAAGGCTATGTCCAACCCGGCCTTGAACACCACCAGTGATGGAGCATTCACAACTTCTCTGGGCAACCCATTCCAGTGCCTCACCACCCTTACAGTAAAGAATTTCCTCCTCAGATCCAATCTAAACTTCCCCTGCTTAAGTTTGAACCCATTACCCCTTGTCCTCTCAGTACAGTCCCTCACGAAGAGACCCTCTCCAGTATCCCTATAGGCCCCCTTCAGATATTGGAAGGCTGCTATGAGGTCTCCATGCAGCCTTCTCCTCTCTTGCTATACATGGAGAGAAAAGTCTTGCATGCTACATGTCAGCCAGGGAAGAAAAGTAACTAAATAGTGAAAAGAGTTTTGAAAAACATTCCTGGATTTTTTTAATTTATCTTAATCCCAGGGCAATGGTATTCCAGCCCTAGAAAATTCCTAGCCTCTGCTAGAGATTCTGCCTTCATTTGATTCCAAATAAAAACATTAAGATGTTTTGTTTAAAATCAACCCTATTTATCAGTTCACATGATGGCGGTTTATAGCAGCAATACAAATTTATTGAAATGCAGAAAAAACATATGTATTTCTCAGCACTTAAGCACAAATCACCATCTCCTACTTGCACAACAGAGATACTTTTCTTTCCTTCTCCTTCTCATGGTGGTTTAACATACTATTTGCCCACGGTCCATCATTTAAAGTTTTAATTTTATAATTATGTTCAGCAATAACTATTAACAAGAATATAAAATGCCAGGTAGGAAGTTTATTTTAAAACATTATATACGTATTGATCAAATTGAGGGAATTATAATGACAGAATTGCAATATATAATTCAGTGTATCACTAGATTCAGCCTTCCATGGTAGATTACAGCATGTGTATTACAAAACTTTTCTGTTTTTTCTATAGATAAAAATGATGTAAGTACAGTAAGATTACTTAATGATAAACTGCATTGTAAAATGAACACTAGATTTGTCCATCTAGGATTCTTTAGACTTCTCTCTTGTTTAACTTTTCTTTTCCCTCATGATTTGTCTGTCTCCCCATGACTTTTAGAACTTCAGTCCTGCCATAAAGTGATTTCCTTCTGCTACCACTGAAATAGTCATTTAGAAACCCAAGCCTGCTTTGAACACCAACCTCAGACAGAACTTCCATTATCATTATGAACTCTTTCTGTTCAAACTGGAGAGGAGAATGAAATCCCAGATACAAATTTTGCCCTTAGCTACTAGAATGAATCATCAGAGGAGGAATTTGGCCTTGCTTGCTCAAGAAACTTAAACCTGTCCTTCATCTCTCCACTAACATTAATGTTCATCATATGACAACCTATGTAAGATTAGTGACTTCAGAACATAACCTGTTCCACACTAAGTGCATCAGCAAACTATACATGACCCTATCACCCACAAATACGAAAAGAGACAGAAGTTTCACAGCTGCAGATTGGCAGCAATATGAATTTTCATTTTGAATTTCATAGGTTAAAGATGGTCTGTTTCAAGGGATGGGATCCCTTTAAACATGCTTTCATTTCTGGAATAGGAGCCGTTGATTGGGTACTTGGACTGAGTGAAATGAGTGGGCTTATCAGCCTAATTCCTAGAGGAAAAGGATCCACAGCCCAGCATCATGGTACAGCTGGACACATTGTGGAAGCATATTGTCCCTTTATACCACATGACTTGTAAAAATGAAAGAAAAAGGAGTGAACCAAAACTTTCCACCCTTCTCCACAAGTCAAACCAAACCAAACCAAAACCCCTAGTAAAATAAAAATAAAAGAGCATCTGAATAAGTAAGCGTTTTATGACCTCAGAACCAATACCTAGCAATCTGTGGACACTGGGTACAAATACTCCATGTGTTTGGCACACCATTCCCAAAAGCCCATTGAGCAAAAGTCCCAGACTCACTTTATAAGTTATCAGACATCAAAACCAACACTGATCCACCACTGGCCACATCACTCACGGATGGCAAAGTCACAAGTGATTTATACAGGTTCTTTCAAATGACTGCTAATAAGACCTATTGCCCCACTGTCACATATCTGATATATGCTACATATTTTACTGATACTATTTTCATATCCTTCTGGCTTTGAAAACTGTCTCCCTCAGAGACACAAGGTCAGCTATACAGACCTTTGAAAAATAAAAGGAAGAGAAAAAAAAAAACCCACAGTAGCACTAATGTGTTTCTAAAACTTTCTTACAGTTTTTTCATACCTTCATATAATGACATTTTACAGTGGATATTTCAAGGTGTACAGTAAGCTACAAAAAAAATCCTTGGATTTTCAATGGAGCAACACTGTTTCTGACTCAGATTATAAAATGATGAATAGTTTTGGTCTCATTAATCTTGGAGCAAACCTCAGCAACGAAGGTAAAAAGATACATGGCTGCAGTACTCTTCCCCACCATTTTAAAATAGCACGTATTTACATTATGTAGCAAAATTCACCACAGAAATAGTGGACAGAGTGGAGGTGAAGCTGCTGGAAGTGCACAGTAAAGCCTTTTATTCCCATGGTTTTGCAATTTATCATGTGCTTCTGCACTCTATCACAAGAATAATGTCAAAGTATAAATTCATCTTTGGGGTTGAAAATTTTGAGCACAAAGAGACTTTTAAAAAAGATAAAGGAAGTTATAAGGGAGTAACTAGGAAACCAGAGGTTCCCAGCAGAAGTCAGAGCTCAGCATTCACTCTACAGCCCCCTAATGCAGTAGCTGTACTTATAGAGTTGGTACTATACGTACTTTTAATGCAAAAGTAGGAAATGAGTTTAGGTGTAAATTTCAACGACTGAGCTGTGTATGTCTTTCAATAGAAAGCCTAAAAACTGACACGGGAATGTACTAATCAGTATTGCGTTAAATTTAACTTGAAGATGAAACAGTGTCAGGAATTAAGTTAAAAGGTTATTGATGTAAAGTATGAGACATCGTGCAAAATAACTGCATATTGCTAAGATACAGATGGCAATACTTTGCAGTTATGTTGAGCAGCTAATGATTTAAGTAGCTTAAAGGTTTAACTTTGTAATGTTTTCAGGTTTGTTTACTATCCAAAAGATCTGATGATTCTGGTAAACTCTCTTATATCCTTTTTGTACAGAAAACATTTTCCAATAGCACACTATCTGCATGTAAAAAAAAGCTTCAAAATATTATAAAGAGTAAAAGATTACCAGGATTTAAAATTATATCTGAACATTTACGTGGATAACTAGAATACCAAACAATACAACAGTAATAACTATCATACAGAAACAGAAATGTAAGTATTTATATAAATTTTCACTTTTCAGTGAATTAACCAACCATGAATTAACAGTGCATTACGGAGAAAACAAGAGTGCAAGGTGTACACATATATATATGTGGCAGAGTGTTTTCCCCATTCTTGTAAAGTGACTGCCTTTGGTCAGAGACCAAAGAAATTAAACTGGACACAGCAATGTCACTCCTAACCCATAGAAGCATTTGCAGGAGCAAACACAATGTCTGCAGAATTCCAGAGGATGGCTAAAAGGACACAGAACATGCACACTCTTGGTTAGGTGTATGCTTTTTAAGATTCATCAGGACTGAAGAACAAGCACTAGGCATGGGCTAAAACTAAAGACCATGCTCCCTTTTTAACTTGTATGAATAAAAAAGTGTTTTCCTCATAGGCCCCTGTTTCTTCTAGTTTCTCATCTTCTGTTCCCTAATCTTGCTCTGTCACCATTATCTCCAGTCAAAAGGACATAGGGATTCCAGTCCCCAGTTCAGAAATCTTGGCTGGCCCATTGTATGGACAGAGAGGAAGATTGTGCAGGCGGTCAGATCAACCCTTCTGCAATCCTCTGAAAACACGATACGCTAGACTATCATCAGAATGCCAGGCGGGCTTGGTTTAAAAATTAGCTAAACACCAGACATTCTATCAGCCTAATTTAGAATCAATCTTGCTTTTTAGTGATGATAATAAACTTGTACAAACATGAGATTCATTTGTATATTTTAGCATTTCATTTCAGTCACAGAATGCAAAACCTGACATTGGAATCAGTTTGATTTTTTTGGTGATTGAAGATATTAAGCACTACAAGAGCACTGAAATTTCGATCTGATTAGGATAAAAATTCCTCAGGATCAAAACACTTCTTTTTTTCCCCCTACAGTTTTACTAATTGTGTGCTACTTGACATTGCAGAGTTATTCCACAGCATGATAGCAAAATATGTGAAGTGTATTTTACTGTTAGAAATTATCAACTCATTCTATTTGTTTTTCATGTGTTAGAGGTTATTAAGAGAATAAAAAATTATAACTGATGTGCATAAGTTAAAAGGGTTAGTTCAACTACAGCTGGTAGGCTAAACCACTAAGCAATATTTTGTACAGCAATAGAATTTTTTTACTGAACATACATAAAAGAAATCATGAATATATAACTGATTTGAAAGCAGTCTGAGGGGATAATATCCCTTGAAAAATAGGGAAGCTGTGAAAAAGGTGAATGTAGAATAGTTTATTTTCAGAAAGACTGGATTATTCTAACCACTGGCAACCAGATAAAGCAGATCAGAGGGAGTACTACCAAACATACTCATCAGAGACTATTGCTTTATGGGAAATAAACTGCCCTGGCTCACTGTTCCTGAGGAACTGTATTTCTTACAGCTGTAAATCAAATTCTGAAGAAACTGGATGATATTTTCTAAGCAATAGCTGAGGACAAGAAGTACCTTTTTTGCTAGCGTCAGGTTTCTGAATTTAGACCTCAATTAGGATTCCAAAATGAAAAAATACATTTTATATACCAATATATACTTGTGACAGTGCTCATGCAAGCAATATATTAATCTTCAAATGGTGGCACATTGTCCTATATTTGTCCAAATGTATATTCCTACTTGCCTTCAGATGTCTTGACTTTATTGGTCCTTGCTGCTTTAATGATCTTCATTGAAAAGCAACATTAAATACTTGATGTTCAATGAAAATCATTAATTTTTTTCAATTAAATGGAAGACGTATACTCCTAGAGCATATGATACCCACATATTCTTAGCAAGAAATGTACTTCTCAGATCAAAAAGGGATGTTACAGACCTCTGTATGTAAATAGTTTCAACCAAAGGGAAGCACACAAGCACAGCATTGTACTCCAGACAGCAGTGTCAGCTACCCTTGCTGAGCTCTAAAGATGGTGCTGAGACCTAATACAACAGTAATTTTATTAATTCGCTTGATTTCTGATATTGATTTGACATAAAATACATCCTTCTAGGGGCATTTTAATACAAAATATCAGGGATATTTTCTTGTCATTGGAACAAGGGCAGTTCGGCTTCGTGAAAATGCATGAACTACCCTATTCTTGATATGAAGTTCAGCTCCACAGTGTTTCTATGCAGAGGTAAGTAAAAAGAGAGTGTTGATCACCCTACTTATTCTTACAAGTGGTAAAGTAGAAATGGGGACATGAGGGGTGTTAGTTCTAGGTCTGTAACTATGAAACATAAAACATGCAACATCAATTCTTTCATGCTACATATCCTAATGAAAAGGTAGGATTAGGGACTGTCTCAGGGTCAGGGTACAGCTAGACCTGCAATTTTTGAGGGCTCGGATTCAAATACAAGTTGTTGCAGCTTAGCCAGTTGTGTGTCAGCCGAGCCAACAGCTAAGCCACGATGCTGGACAGTATACAAGCTGTTAAACTAGAGAACATTTTAACTATAATCTCTGAGAGAGAGAGACTTGATTTATGATAAGTGCTATCTGTCAGGATTCTAGCAGCGACTGGTTCGACAAACACAATGAAGACAAACAAATGAGAAGCTTCCCGAACCTGTGAGACCATTAAGCATTATAAAATGGGAGATAGATTCATAAGGTAGAATTGTAACATCAAACACCTGGCTGAGAGATTTGTGAAAAAACATGACCACTGAAGTCTTGAATGAAACAAGACAGAAACAATATCCCTAAACTTTTTATTTCTGTTCAAAAAACCTGATACTTCAATAACTTGTGAGATCACCACCATGTATTATTGTGTTGGAATAAATGCAGGCAAAAGTAGAATTAGAGCATGAACGTTATTTTATTAATCCACATGGGAATCAAGCTATAACCAACAAAATATCTCTAAGTTGAAGCCTTGACTGCACTGAACCCATTAGGAGTTGTTACTATTTTCTTCACTGGGGTCAGAACACTATTCCGTACAAATTTGCTTTTTTAGGGTAAAATCCCCATGCCCACTGAAGCCAATGAAAACTTCTCAATTGATTGTAACTGAACTTTCATTGGGCAGTAATTCCCCCTATGAAAGACTGTTGTCACTGCTATAATTCTGCAGGCATTCTTCATCATTATACTTGTTATGGTCACACTCCTAAAACTGCTTTTGTCTTCGTCTGAGACAGATGGTGTTAACAAGCCTTGTTTTGCAAAGTTTCTAATGGGCTGCTGTGACTTGAAACCATCAACAGCCCTGGTGATTTTTAACGTGATTTTGTGAAACATTTTCTTCTTTGCTTTTTTTCCTCTCAGATGTCTTTGAATAACCTGGTGAGAAGGCAGGATGCATTGATCTTACTTTTCCAGTTTTTACTGATATGTTGTCAGTGAATAGGTAGAGTGGCAGTTTTATTTGTGCTTCTTTTTACCCTTAGACATACCATTGTAATTTCGGATCCTCTTTGTTGTAAGCTTTAAAAATTATTTTCTCTCCTGTAAAAATCCATCAGGATTTTTAGTGGCATTCTGCAGCCCTCCATCATACACAAGTTTTTCAGTTTGCTGCTTTCTCAGGTGCTGCTTCTGTTTTTCATGAGTGCTTTTTAACCATTACTTTAGCTTGAAGCTCCTCTTCAAAATATTGCATGATATTGCTGGTACAGGGACAGACTGGCTGGGTTGCTGTTTTGTGGAGAAGGACCTGGGGATTCTGGTGGACAGTATGATAGGCATGAAGCAGCAGTGTGCTCTACTGGATGTACTAAAAAGTGTACAGAAAATCATTATTTCCTATCACTCATCACTTTTTAGATTGAATCTGGAATCTAATTTTAGGCTGCCAGCAAAGGAAATATATTGATAAACTTCAGTAAGCTTAGCAGAGTTCTGTGAAGATGGTCAGGGGCTGGAGTACTTGCCCAGTGAGGAAAGGCTGTGGGACCAGGCTTGTTCAACCTGAAGAAGAGGTGGCTTCATGAGGGTCTAACAGTAGACCTGTGAGGAGGTTACTGCAAAGATGGAGCCATGAGCTGCACAATCAAACTAGGGAAACTAACTGGATAAAAGAAAAAAAAAAATCACAGTGAAGACAAGTAAGCCCTTTTAAGGATAATTGGAACAGGCTTCTCAGAGAAGTTGTGGAAAGGCTGACTTTAGAGGTTTTCAGGATCGTGCTAAAATATCTGCTTTGTATCAGTGTTGATCCCGTCTTGAGCATGAGGTGGGAATAGACATTGCTACAGGGTCCCTTCCAACCTGAATGATTCTATGAATATCCTATAGGTCAAGGGAACAACTAAACATAAAAAATGTAACCAGCCTCAGCTATTGAAAAAAAATTAGTCTAGCAAGAATAATTATTCCATAGACACACAGCCAAGTTTGGAACTGCACTGTGCTGGATGCTGATAAGGGGAGAAAGTCCCTGTATTTATAAAGCTTGCAATCCAATCAGCTAAACTGGACATACAGTGAGAGTAGGAACACAGGAAGGTGAAATTGTTTTCTAGAAGTCATCCCTGTCTCCAGGGTCTCCTGAGTCCTAGCCTGATGCTTATACACTGGACCACACTGCGTTCACAGTGTCTGCATAGGTCTCTCAGTTTTCTAAAGATGAATGTTTCATAAAGCATATTCTATTTCAGAGAGAAGTGGTCATTCAGAAGATTAAGGTCTTTTTCAAATGGGATGTTCATCTCTGCCAGGTGGTATGTTAAGTCTGAGTCATAAATATCTTTTATTTCCTCGGTCAGATAGTGCAGTGAAAGTGCAACTTGTCATTTTTGACTTCCAGTTTCAAGAGCACCAAGTAACTTTCTGAATTTGCTCCTTCATTTGTGAGCAACTGACATATTCTCCTGAATAGTAAATGCTCAAAATGCAAATCATGCAAAATTACTTTGTTTATCATTTTGGACAATTGATTTTATTGTTTTCCACAGAAATATACCTAGCCTGACCTTCTTATGCCTAACACAGTTCACCTACTAGAAACTTCAGGGACTCTTTGAAAGCTTTACAGGGCTTTTTACTGTTGTTGGCTGCCATATATTATCCTAGAAGGTGTACCTGCTCTCTTGCTTTCCAGTTGCAGTTATTTTCCTATCATCCCTTGCAGATCATGCAACGTACTTTTGGATTTAAGATTTACACTGCCTTGTAGTCATACGGTTTTTAAAAGCTAATAAGATGTGCCAGTATTTGGGTTGCTACCCTTTTATTAAGAAATGATAGCAGGACATGGTTCAGAGGGAGTGGAGTTATTCAAATTTGGGACTATGAATTTAAGAGGCAGTTTGCAGACTTTTTTTACATTAAGAAAACACACAAGTCAATCATAAATGTAGACAGTCACTGAAAGTTCTAAAGACTTATCTGGCTTCACTGCAGGCACAGATAAATTAGAGATTATGGGGCCTAAGTCTCTTTTTGCACCACAGTAAATCAGGAGCACCATTGCTGAAGTCAACAGATCTCACAAAGAAAAGAATTAGGCCCTATGGCTTTTAATAAGAGCAATGCAAAGAGTTTAATTACAAGGAAGCAAGCTGAACCTCCCTTCCCCCATATGCAGACATATGCACATGTTCTCTGGTAAGGTTTGTATCTTGTCATATTTTTTGTACTTCTGTTAACCTTATAATGATCAGATACTTACCTGTGCACAAATAACAGGGACTTAGATGATACTGGGATGGGGGCCATTTAGATAATAATACACAAGGTGGTTAAAACACTGGTAGAGCTATAGCTCAGTTCTGTATTGAAAAACCTGGAGAAATCCCAAATATGCTGCATTTTTTTGACCTCCCTCAGAACTAAAAAACAAAGAGAAGAGTTAATTTTCTGTGCTAGGGAGGGAGTTTCTCACTCAAGCAATACCTCTTTGAAAGAGTAAAATAATGCACAGCACGTGTAAATGAACAGCTGCTGGAAACTCTGGTAATACGAGTATCATTTTTTATTTCCACATACGTGAAAAATCTTATATGTCTATAAAAAGACTTGAAAATAAATCATACAAAAAGCTGTATTTGAGCTACCCACTACGAAACCCTATTACAAAAAAAGTAGGTGGAAGATGAAGACCCCAGTCGTGCAATATGAATAATAGTTCAGGAACAATCAAATGTTGTGCTAGATTATTTTGACAAAAATGGAAGTACTTACAGTCTAAGTGACTATGTCTGATGCCTTCCACATCTTCAGCATGAATGAAGTGGTAACATCTCTTTCCTACAATATCTACAGGAGTCAGATCCATGTAATCGCTAATCCTAAAAAGATAAAAAAAAAAGCACCTATAATTTGAGAAGGAAAAGAATACAAGAACTGTCAAATGACTCAGAAATTGAAATCTGCTAAGAAGCTTTTTTTTCCACTATAGCAATTTGGATGGAATGTCTATACAAACAAGACACAGCCATAAAATAAAGAAAAACAGAAAGAAAATGTTTTTTTTTTAAAGAAACCTTGAAATCCTTTTATCCATTTAAGTAAGTGGAAAGTGGAATTCTAGTGCATATTCTCCCTGTAGCATAACACCAAAACAATGTAATTCCATGAAATTGTAAAGCATTAGCAACAATCCAAAATCCTCATTAAAAGACCAAGATGATTCAAGGTTATATAATAAAGTAAAAACATGCTATGTTTATACCAAAAGATTAGAGACACATTTCATTTCAACAGATTGGTCTTCTATCGGGTATATCCATGAAAAAGCTCTTCAACCATTTCTTGGCACCAAGTCCAAACTGATATTTCAAGGGATATAATTTAAATGCTGAGACACACAGATGCCTCAGGGTGTTATCTTTTTTAGTCTAATTCATTTGGGAGCTCAGCTTTCACTCTGGGCTCTTTCAACTGGGACTTTGTTGTTTATTGCACATAGAAACTTTAAAATCTATTCTGCAAACCTTTGTGTGTGTGCGTCTGTATGTGTGTGTCAGCGTGCTTGTGGCTGTGTGCATGTGTAAACTTCTGTCATAGAGTGTCAAGGTGTCAATGTCGTTAAAAGCAGTACAGAAAACAATTGGAAAATGCCTTGCTCACACAAGCATTCAAAAGTATGTGTGCTTTATAGATAAAGAATAATGTTTTAGGGTTTGAAATATGCACAATGACTGGGGTTAAGCCCACTTTGCAATCGCAAGATGTAATTGCCATACACTTAAGGGAGTAACAAGAAACATCAAACATCTTGACAGAACCAGATAGCTGCAGTGTAATCCTGAAGGAGGCCAGTGGGGAGGCAAAACCAGTAAACAAACTGCTTAGGTCTGAGTGGCTCCCCTATAGCAGGCAGAGGGGGTGAACACAGCCACTTGGTCACTGACTAGCAGGGCTGTGACTTGCCTGGATGTCTGAGGCAGGGAGAATGCATCGACCAAAAAGACTGAAGAAGAACAGAAGCATTAGACTGCAGACACCTCACCAGTATTGGTGGTTTGTCCCAATTAGAAATAAAACCAAACATAAAAAACATCACAGGTAAAGCAGGTGGACCCAAATATACTAGTAAGAATTGTCAAATCAAGCCTAGCACAGAGCAAACCAGCTGTCTCTCACTTTCATGACAGAGCATGAAAGGATGAGCACTTTCAAACAACTGCCTAGTAGTTACAGAAATTAACCAAATGTGGAATACCCATCTGGGGATACCCATCTAATGTTTATCACAAACCATAGTTGAAAAGCACCTTTTCTGACTTCTTAGAGGGGACATAATTCACCAGGCTAAAGACAAGTCTGGAAACTGGAGGTAGGACTTCCTGTCCCTTCTGCTGAATTTCTCCGCTTTGGTTACAAAGTGAATTAGGGGTTTAGAAACAAAGAACCTGGGATCTCTGGCCAGTGATAAGAAACCTCACCAGAATGAAGGGAGTCTTATATTTAAAGGTTTCTGTCCCCTGCATTATGCATATTTTTTTTTACTAAACTAAATGCATAAACAGCCCATGGAGCAGGAACCAGAATTTCAGTTTCTCCCCCTCTCATGTCATGACTTTCCTCACTGACACACTTTGCTGTTGCTTCTCCAACCCAAGAACTCTGCTAGGAAGTGGCTTTGCTTCAAGTTCAGGGAGAAGAAATACCACCCTGCCCAGGCGAGCAGAAAGGGGCAATCTCCAGGCAGTTGACTGCCCTGTGATGTACCTAGGCTGCGAGTGTTACAGTTCACAGGGCTGAAACTGAAGATGATCATTCTTCTTTCCCTTCTGGTAAATCTGACTCAGCTATACTTTATTTCGCTGTAGCATCATGTTTGTGTAAAGTCTTCACAGATTAAAATGAACACAGCAAGGCAACAGTAGAAGCAGATTCACAGTCCCTTAAGTTTAAGGTTGCATCAGGGAAGGTTTAAACTGGATATTAGGAAAAAATTCTTCACTGTAAGGGTTATCAAGCCTTGGAGAAGGCTGCCCAGGGAAGTGCTTCAGTTACCATCCCTGGAGATATTTAAAAGACGTGTAGAGGAGGTGCTCAGGAACTTGGTTTAGTGGTGGGCTTGGCAGTGTTAGGTTGGAATTGATGATCTTAAAGGTCTTTTCCAACCTAATTGATTATACAATTCAATGATATTTAAAAAAAAGCTGTTTCAGACATATGAAGGCCATAGGATTTTTTTTTTTTTTAAATCAAAAAAGTGTTAGAAGAAACAGAAAGAATATCCAGATAGCAATGATGATCACTGGCAAGCAACGACACCAAAGCCAGAAGCAAAAGAAATAACACTAAATAGGATACACATGCTTATATTAAAGGTATCACAGATGGAAGAAAAAAAAAAAAAGGAATATTATAGTGCATCTTAAAAGTACTAGTAAGGAGGCAGATCTTGTGTCTCCCAAGCTCTTTGACAAAATAAAGTGACAGGTTGATAGGTAGGAACTCAGTTTGGCTGAATACACAGACCTGATCCATAAAACATAAACACAGGCTTACATTTGAGCAGATGAGTGGTTCCAGTGACTTACAGGGTTGTTAAGATGATTGAAATTTAAAGGTAGGTATGGTACAGTTCTTTGCTGAATTAGGATCAAGTTGTGCACGCATTTGTAGGCTTGAGGCTCCCTATGCAAGACTGTTTCTGCATATTGGCAACCACTGTCATAGGCAACAGGCCAAAATCTCTTCCTTTTGGAAAGGACCATATGAACTGGGTTATTTTCTTTTGGGCATATATTAGCAAATATGGCTACAGCAGTCCACATTGAACTGGGCTAGGCTCTCTACAGATGGTCTCCAGTCACTAATCACTGACATTGAAAATACACAGACTGATGCTGTACTCTAGTAGTAGTCCCTTTATTTTGCATTTAGTTATTTCTCTTTGTCTAAGGTGATTTTGCTCTGCCAGTGCTTTTCTCACTCCATAGACTACTAAAGAAATTCTAGACTATTTTAGACCAGATAGTGAAGTTTAGATGACATAAAGATGGTGAATATCACATTTAGAAAACAGATATGGATTAACATACCACACTCTAGATGACAGAATTTTACATTCCCATTTAACACTCTCAGAACAAAATATTAAACGTTAGAAAAATCCAGTGTATTAGCTAATGGATCTTGTCCCGAAGGGAAGCAAACTGTTGACTAGTTTGTGCACTGAGTCCAGGACTGATGCAGACCTCTTCATTCAGAGGAAAGTAACAAGATGCACCCACAAGACTTCAGTAATGTCACTCCTGTTCCCTGCTGTTGCAGGCAGGCAGCCACTTGGAAAACTAGGAGTACTATCGGTCTCACCCCTGCTGATCCAATGGTCCACTGTGAGCATTTATTTCGGCTAAGTAGCATGGCTTCTGCTCTATATTCCCTGCAGCTGCTAGCAACTCCCCATTGCTCCATAAAGAGTGCTTACAGCTTCCCCAGCATAGATCCATTTTTCTCTGTTTTCATCTGTGTTGTGCTTTCTTTACCGTGGCACCACAAAGAATTTCCTGGCTGCCCACAAGTGCCAGGAGTCAAGCCCATTTATTCACTATGGGATACTTATCTGCTTTTCTATAGTCCCAGAAAAGAGATCCCAACTTCCCTGACTTGGAGAATGGCCTTGGCAAATGCCCAGATGATTCATCTAACAATTTCAATCAGCTGTTCAGTGAATTCCTTCCCTTCCTCCGTCCTTACTATTCCTCCAGCTTTTACAGTCATATTCTGCTTTGTACCTGCTATGAAATCCAAATCCTGTCAATCTTGCTTCAGTTTCCATCAGTGGAAATCCCACTGCCGCTGTGAGCTAACATTCACCTCCCAGCCCTGAAGAAGTGTTTCTACTGTGTAAAATTCCTTTTATAAAGTACTTTTAGCACTAACACAAGGGTTTAAAATGGAACTATTGCAACATAAATTCAAGTACAATCATACGCATTCTATTCTGATAGATAAGAAAAAATTCATAGCAAAAAATGCAGAGCTGCTTTATAATGTTGCCTTTACCTTAATGGACAGATGCCAGCAACTCATTTCACAGAGGCCATAGAAGAGCTCTGTAGTGGTAGCAGCTTTCCATTGCTACCTGGATAGGTTGCATTCAAATCAAAGGCAAAAGGTTTCTTCTAGATCCTGTTTCTAATCCCCAGAGCATTTTCACTATCTGCTAGACTATGCAGAACCTAGCTGCTCACTGGTTAGAGTCACAGGGAAAAACTCAGCCCAAACTTTAATACCCTTAGAAGCCTTCGCTGTGACCTTGTGCAAGTCACTTTCTACAGAGCAGTTTTTCCAAGCTGAAAAAATAGACTAATATATTATCTTCTAGATAATGCTTTGGAAGTTTAGATGAAGTGTTCTCTCGAGTAGCCAAGTAATATTATTAATAATACTTTGTGGCAGTTCAGCAACATGGCAGCAAAGATAACCTCATAACTGAAACCCAAGTTTATTGAAATTATTTAAGGCCATGATTCAACAAAGCATTTGCACTTACCCATTTTTATAAAAGTTTATATTGATGTACTATCCTGATCATAGGTACTCTGTAATGATTGAACAATTATGACTGCTCATTTCAGACAGTTTCCACTATTAATTTATAATATACCATGGCTGTTGTCACATGAAAAGCTCACATTACCCATCTTGATTGTTCCACTTTTTGATGATAGTTCCCTTGACAAAATTTCTTCTGGCTGCATTACTTTTCTTCTTCCTTTCCAGCCTTCCCCCCCAGGCTCAGACTTCCATCAGTGGACCCAAACTTCTTTATTACTTATATCTTCCTCCTCAGAAGTCCTGTTCCCTGGATTTACTTTTATTTTGCAGGGGCCTGAGGACACCAATAAGCCTTAACGGTCTTGCCCAGCACTGGATGCTATTTCACCACCCCAGGGCTCTCCAAACCCTGCCCACAGCCCAGAACACCATGTCAGCCCCTGCCCCGATGATGCTGCAGCAGGGCCTGCCTCCAGCTCCCCACAGCCCTGTCCTGCCTGGCCATCAGCACAAGTCCTGCCCTTGGCCTGTTCCCAGGAAGGTGCCCAGTGCCTCGGGCTGGTGGTGCCCCATGTCCCCTGCTGCCCTTCTCCAGGCTGGGGTGGTGGGATGAGGCCTGACTGCCAAGCCCTGCCCTGACAGACCCCCATGGGCATCCCTCGATGGTAGCAGCTGCCAGCCCCCAGGGAGTAGACAGCTGAATTTAAATCCCATCTTTCACCTTCCTAGATGACGTGTCGCTGTCATATTGAACATAGCTCCCCCCAACCAACTTCTCATCACCTGTTCCCATTTCACTGCTGTCTTCCCAGTATGCCCTTAACCAATTTTATTCTACAGTTTTCCCACCTCTTACTGCAACAGATCCCACCTCTCTAGCCTACTATCTAGGCCATCTGTGCTTCTGTTCCATTAAACACTGAGCACGATGTGCTGTAATCTGCAAATTAGTTCAAAAATGTAAAACTTTAAAACTTCAGACAGAACGACTTGTGGAGGGGAGGATGGGGGAGCATAAGGACAGCTATACAGGTCAGACCAGCGTCTGTCTAGTCCCAAATCTTGCCTCTGAGAGGGATGGTGAAAGATTGTAAAAAACAGGGAAAACTTAGCGGAATCTTTCCTGGTCTATCCTCCCCTATGCCAGCAAGATGCCACGCAAATTATAGTTTTAAGTTTACCTTTATGTTCTAAGAATCTAATGAAAATGAAGGTGGTGACGACAAGAGTGAATTCAATGCTGTCATACAACACCCAGATGACACTGTAGGAGTCACAAATTTTAAAACTTTTTGCAAAGCCCACGGAACATAGAATAAATACAGCTAAAACAAAGAAAAAAAGGGCTAAAAGCTGTACCTATTTTCACAGTAAATGATATTGAGGTCCATATTCACACGAGTGACAAACATGTGGCAGTCAATCCTGACTTCATTAATTGTAGGAGGTGGCAAAGCATGAGCAACAACAACAAGTCCCATGATTTGGCTGGGTACTGTCCGTCCGTGGGACAGTGACACTCTCAGACGTAACCGGCCTGTTATATGAATCACCTGGAAAATAAAAACAACAAAAGAAACCCCAGTGAATTCTGGATGCAACTGTGACATCAGTTTCTTTTAACAGATAGCATTACTATTCCTTACAGACCACTTAACACAGCCAAAAATTGTACTAAATAACTGCCAGTATTAGTGTTAAGCTTATTAATATTGGCTGTCAACATGTCCTATATGTCCTGATGGCGAAAAAGAAGGCAAGAACATTAACAAGCAAATGCTTCACATTCATCAAATAAAAACCTCAGAACTCCTGTGGTATTGATTTTCATTGTGGTGGTTACAGAAAAAAAGGATATAAAAACCAAATTCGAAATTCAAGAAAAGAAAAGAGAGAGTGGACTAAAACTGAAATAGTGAAGGCAGAAATTTATAAAATATTGATTTTATAACAATTGGAGATTGAATATGAGATAAAAAGATTGACAGCTTTGAAACTTTTCCAAAATGGATTTAATTGAATTGCTAGTCACCTACACCATGGAGACATGCTCACATCCTTGTGGTTGGCAATCTGAGGAGCAACAGTCTAGAAGTGATCAATGAGCTCGCTGCAGGATGGTCTTCCTGCATCCACAGCAATCTTTTTTAAGAGCTGGTAGACATGTAATGCTTCTGCCTAGCATATTATATATGTATGGAAAGTTCTGGGGTCAGTTCCCTATTCACAAGATAATGCCAGAAGATGCCTGGGAAATCCAATTGCACACCCCTGGAGAATGAAATTCTAACAATGCTGCCTGCTTAAATGGGGTAAGTTGAAACTGGCAATTCATCCTTAAAGTGTTCTGTGGATAAAGAAAGCGGTGTTTGTTTGCTTCTTTTTTTAAATAAAATAATATAAATACAGCACTGTTGTAGATGTCAAACTGAAAATGGAAACTGCAGTTGATGTACTCATGTATAAGAAAGCCATAAGAACTTGCAGTTGAGGGCTGTTCCAGATTTTCACCCTCAGTGTGTTACAATATCAACATGAAGAGAAGGATTCTAGGAGATGGGAGCCCCTTTCACTGTGATCCCAGACACGCTACCCAGCGGTCAACATTTGGTTGGTGCCAGGTGCACGTGAGGAGGTGACAGAGATGGGATGTAATTATAAGTCCACTAATACTCATCTCACAAAGACAGCAGCCAAACTCTTTGCTTCTGATCTGAGATTGAGTGTTAATAGAAAGTGAGAAAGAAGAAAATCTGTCATTAATAAGACTGCAAACCAAAGTGCATCCAAGTTCAAATGTAATTCAGATCTGTGATCTAAGCCTTGAAGTTTGTTTCTTTTTTTAACCTAATCATTAAAATATCTCCTTTCTCTATTATCATACATTTTGACTTCAGCCAGTGTGATGAATCTGAATGAGGATTAGCTTTTGTGTTTGTCCGTTCCAGTTGCAGGTTTCTGACCATCCCTATTTGACGTAATCATTGCCTCAGCTCACACTTAATGCATCTTCCAAGGGTAAACTCTTCTATGAATATTTGAAAAAGTTCCTAAAGGCAAGGATGCAAAAACGCCATTTCAAAACCACTTTACTTTAACTTTTTTTTCCTCAAGACCTCATTAACTAATGAAGAAATAGGATTAACTTCACAGGAGGGGCAGTAATAGTATATTATGCTCCTTCTAGCTACGCTTGCACGTACATCTGCTTTTATCATTATCTGTCTCTTTTTATCATGCAGTTTCAGCTTACTGCAAAACTCAAATCTGTAAATGCTTGGAAAAATGCTGATGGATAACTAGTAATAATGTGAAAAATAATCTTATACTGAACGTGCTATGCAAAAGGATTGTTGTTCTGTTGTTTTTTCTTAAGAGTCCTTACGCTAGTAAGTTTGAAGTTGGCACTATCACTTGATGGAACTTTTAAGATATATTACACATAAAATCTGCTTATCTTTCCCTTGTATTTTTAAAAATTTCCATGTCATTTGTACCTAAATATCAATGCGATTTGTTTTTGAACAACTCTCTATGCAGTCACTTTTTCCTGATTCTGCATCTGAAATACACCTCAGATGTAGCATTACTCCAGGAGACAGTTCCAAACCTGCTAGACCCATCATATATTAACATTGTTGAATTTCTAGAGAGTTTGATTCCAGATTCAAGTTATTTAGCTTGTTCCTAGCTTTATCATAGATCAAAATATGTTCTAAATCCCCACATGGTTTCACATTTTAGGGGTCAGCACTCACTTGCATTCTGATTCTGTACACTGGGAAATGTACAGCAAACCACTGATCAGTTCCAGTGCCTGCGTGCCTCTAAAGAAACTGTATTTCCATGCCTGAAATCCCTTTCTATGACAACATTAGTTAAATGCACCAAGTGGGAAATCTAATTGGTCGTAAAAAACAATTCTAGCTGTCATGACCTTGTCTACATTGTGAGTATTGCCACTTTTAACACTGGTTCATTTGAACTGGGATTAGGGGTGATAGGAATTATAGGGTCAATTATCTCCGGTAGCTAAAATTAATCTCTTTATAACTCAATCCCACAGCACCAGTCTATCATATCCTAAAGCAGTATTATGACTTTAATGAAACTAAATTGCAAGAATAAACTGTTTTATGAAGGACAATACTTGGACCCAGAAGCAAATATTTAACAAAAATTGGCCAGGAATATTCTGAAAATTAAAAGTAAATGCAACTCTTCTGTGCAGTTATCCTTACAAATGCTTTCTTCTGAAAAGCATGCAACAGTCCAAATCCATCTTTAAAATAAAATTTTTTTTTTTTTTTTTCTAATAATGCTATATGAACAGACTGGAACATTTAGATGTCACAGCAGGAGAAAACAGTGATACTGTGCTCTGTCCATTACAAAATTTTGGGTGAATGATACATTCCCGATTACAAGGATCATCCAAAACTTTGTATGTCAAGAGCTATACAGATTTTCCCAGCATTTCTCCAGATACTTCCTAAATGAAATTAGTAGCAAGACTCATTTTTTAATCTTCTGGGAGCTGCACTTGGTTAACAGTTCAGAGACTTTTGTTTACAAACTGTTTATTGGCAGATATAGAATCATAGAATAGTTAGGGTTGGAAAGGACCTTAAGACCATCTAGTTCCAACCTCCCTGCAGGGGTAGGGTCACCTCCCACTAAACCATGCCACCCAAGGCTATGTCCAACCTGACCTTGAACACTGCCAGCAATGGAGCATTCACAGCTTCCCTGGGCAACCCATTCCAGTGCCTCACCACTCTTACAGTAAAGAATTTCTTCCCCAGATCCAATCTAAACTTCCCCTGTTTAAGTTCGAGTCTGCTACCCCTTGTCCTCTCATTACAGTCCCTCATGAAGAGTCCCTCCCCAGCATCCCTATAGGCCCCATCAGATATTAGAAGGCTGCTATGCGGTCTCCACTCAACCTTCTCTTCTCCAGGCTCAACAGACCCAGCTTTCTCATTCTGTCTTCATATGGGAGGTGCTCCAGTCCCCTTATCGTCCTCGTGGCCCTCCTCTGAACTTGTTCCAACAGTTCCATGTCCTTTTTATGTTGAGGACATCAGAACTGCGCACAATACTCCAAGTGAGGTCTCAGGAGAGCAGAGTAGAGGGGCAGGATCACCTCCCTCATTCTGCCGGCCACGTTCCTTTTGATGCAGCCCAGGCTTTCTGAGCTGCTAGCACACACTGCTGGCTCATGTTCATTTTTTCATCGACTAACATCCTCAAGTCCTTCTCCTCAGGGCTGCTCTGAATCTCTTCTCTGCCCAACCTGTAGCTGTGCCTGGGATTGCTCTGATCAAGGTGTAACTTGCATAATGGTTTCATGCAGAAGGAAATCTTATGGTTAAAATAAACCCTGTGACCTGATCTAGACCAGCATTTGACATAGGCCATTCTGACCTGTTTCATTGCTTTCTGTGTAACTGAGTTGTATAATAGCTATACTTGGATAGACAGGTGGGTGAACCAAAAAGCATTCTGTAACAATAAAACTTCTAACACTGTGAAGTGAAAATAACACATACGCAACTGTAAAGAACTTACGCTGAAGCAAAACAAATACCATAAAAAACTTCAGTACCATTCAATTGCTTTGTTAAAAAAATTCTAAACCAACTTTGCCTGACACTCCAATATTGGGAAAAAAAAAAAAAATCATTATTTGGCTTTTATTTTTAGCAGATTAGAAAAGGGATTTGCAAAATATTGTAAGTACATGTAAACACAGTTTATGAGTGTGGGAGTGTTAACAAGCCACACTGCTTGGACAAATATATATTTCTTTTTTCTGCCATATGCTCTCTTTAGTCATCTGTTAGCGATAAGCACTTAGATGTGCTCTACTAATGTCTACTCATTATAAACAAGCACATCACAAAGACCTTGATAAAACATTTCCTCTGTCAATACTCAAGGAAAGGAAAGCCCAGCGATTGAAAAACACATCTGGAACCTGCTCATCATCCTTTAAAGTTAAATCTCACCTCTGGAGATGGAAATACTCTCTTTGTCAAAAGACATCTTTAAATATTACATCCACATTTTCACATATATGTAATGTCAGAAATAAGGACATGCATTACCAGAGGCTATGAAAGCCTGCAAGCATGAAAAATCTGTGAATTTCACCTTTCAGATGTTTCTGTGTTCTTCAAAACTTAAACTTCCATTAGAAAGAAATTTCTAAACTATTTCTTTTGTTCTCTGTGTAAATCACTATGCCAATTTATTTTGGGACTGACACCACAGCACTGACAGAATTGCTCCCTCCACCTCACTTCTCCTGATAAGATATTAAATTTGAAGCCTTAAAATTATTGCTTAGACCCAAATTTTGAGAAGACAGTTACATATGAAGACATCTTAATTTAGGTTGTGTGCCTAGATATTTATTTAGCTGTCTTAGAAACAATTCACACACACATTTATCCCTCTTCAGAGTAACAGTTGTGATTCACAAGGATATTACACATTTTTTTCAGTCTCTCAAGGACATTATTTATACTTTCAAAATCAACACCTTAGAACACAATTAATTTGTACTGCTAGAATTGGCTTAAGAAATATCTCTACAAACTATAGCCATATTTTTACATTTTTCTGTCAAAGACTTTGCTCCTTCTGTCACAGATACATAGACATGCATCTCAAAACCTGCCTGCAACACTAGCATGACAAATGTTTTAACAGTCCACAAGGCAAAGGGTTCTATATGGTTTCAGGTGATTTCCAAGCTAAGCTTGAACATTTGGAGACAGGTTTTCCTCTGGACTTTTCAAAGAAAACAGGGTCCACTGTCACACCTGGAGTTCACACAGTGATAAAGGTTCCCATTTTCTGACACAAAATATATCTGTGCCTATCAACTTAAAATTCAGTATAGGTTTTTAAATTTACCATGGTTCTCTTCTTTCCTCCCTGTAACCCAGTGCACACACTAAAACATTTCTATTTGTTTTCCCATGGTCAGAAGCCATTTATTCTGGAGTTCCACAGCCCCATCCCCCTTTGAGACCAAAGAAGTAAGGACTTGTTCTTACACAGCTCCAGCAATACTTGAATTTCTATAAACAGTGTGGTATTCCTAACAGGTGGTCCCATGCATCATGATATTTTGGCATTGAAAAAAAGTGAATTACTACAGCTCCAATATGCTGCAAAAACCAATTTGGTGGCCTCCTATGATGGTGCTACGGAACAGGGGTAGAACAGTTGATGTCATACACCTGGACTTCTGCAAAGCATTTGACACTGTCTCACATGACATCCTTGTCTCTAAGTTGGAGAGACATCAATTTGATAGGTGGACCACTCGGTGCACAAAGAACTGGCCGGATGGCCTCACGCAGAGTTGTGGTCAATGGTTTAATGTCCAGCTGGAGACCAGTAACGAATGGTATCCCTCAGGGATCGCTGTTGGGACTGATCCTATTCAACATCTTTGTCAGTGACATGGACAGTGGGATTGAGTGCACTCTCAGGAAGTTTGCCGATGACATCAAGCTGTGTGGCTTAGTTGATACACTGGAGTGAAGGAATGCCATCCAAAGGGACCTTGACACGCTTGTGAGGTGGGCTGATGCCAACCTGATGAAGTTTAATCATGCGAAGTGCAAGGTCCTACAGATGGATCAGAGCAATCCCAGGCACTGCTACAGGTTGGGCAGAGAGGAGATTCAGAGCAGCCCTGAGGAGAAGGACTTGGGGGTGTTAGTCGATGAAAAAATGAACATGAGCCAGCAGTGTGTGCTAGCAGCTCAGAAAGCCAACTGTATCCTTGGCTGCATCAAAAGGAGTGTGACCAGCAGAATTAGTGAGGTGATCCTGCCCTCTGCTCTGCTCTCATGAGACCTCACTTGGAGTACTGTGTGCAGTACTGGTGTCCTCAATGTAAAAAGGACATGGAACTCTTGGAACAAGTTCAGAGGAGGGCCATGAGGATGATCAGGGGACTGGAGCACCTCCCATATGAAGACAGGATGAGAAAGCTGGGTCTGTTGAGCCTGGAGAAGAGAAGGCTGCGGGGAGATCGCATAGCAGCCTTCTAATACCTGACGGGGCCTATAGGGATGCTGGGGAGGGACTCTTCATGAGGGACTGTAGTGAGAGGACAAGGGGTAGCAGACTCGAACTTAAACAGGGGAAGTTTAGATTGGATCTGGGGAAGAAATTCTTTACTG